>JAMKCH010038322.1:0-39102 GCA_023653785.1 Ophioderma brevispina | reverse complement strand
TATTTATAACAGTGTTGGACCATTAGGTTGTGTCATTTAGTTGTGGCAGCCATCTGATTTCAAAATGTGCCAACAAAGTACGCCTATTTAACCCATATCCCGGTCTCTGAGACCATGCCAGCTCCATGCTGAGAACTTGTAGAACACAATGAACACCAATCGAGAGGATCGGGGGGTGCACGGGGGTCTTTCTAGTAGTTCGGGAGATATGGTCCAAGTTTGGCCTGACGTAAAGTTGATTGTGAAAATGATAGATTAGGGTGTGTAAAACGTGAATATCTTTAAAAAATACTGACAAAATTCTAAATATACCTTCAAAGATAAATTATTTTTCAATGAACAATTAAAAGGTACCTATGATCATAACCAAAATGTATACCAAGTAATCCGATAAATAAAAATGGGGCATTTATTAAATTGCGTGCAATATTGTGAACAAATGTAATTCCTATGGTATTTTGACAACTTTGCACCATATTAGTTTTTGACCAAATGTGATTGTGATTTGAAGGCTTGTAATACTTACAAATTTGGTCAAGATTTTTTGAATTATGTTCACCCGCGTTTTTGGCTGCCATATTGATTGACGTCATGTTACACATTTTAAAAGTATCGAAAGACATATTATTGTGTCTAACAACATAAAACGTCTATTTTTATCCCAGGCATTTGCTGTTATAGGGCATTTTTAAAATAGGGGATTCGCCTTCATTGGTGAATTTGAACTATGACATATGTACAAGGCCATACACTTGTTCATGGGATCCTATAGTATATATTCTAGTAATCATGAGGGTTGTATAATTATGCGTCAAATGATTAATATCATTTATGCGACGCCATCTTGGATGTATCATAATGCTCAAGGATGCCAGGTGGCAACCGGCAGATTCTTTTCTACACACCCTAATCTATATCATTTTCAGCAAAAAACACTGTGTCCATACTCACCTGTACGGTCACATGAACGTTCTACCTGACTATAGCCCTTGCACTAATACAACTTGGGTTTGGCAATGGGCAAATTAAAACAAAATCTGTTTTAATTTAAAGGCTAACACAGAGGTTTTCCAGATGAGGGCGCCCTCCATTTCCAAAACTTTTATTTTTTTTATTTTTTTTATTGCTTGTCCATATACTTCTCACTGTGTGAAATAGCTAAGCTCAAATCGAAGTTCATTCACGTAGAACATCACAACTTGGTTATACACAGTATAACCTATGGCACTGTTATATACACATAAATGTTTATGCATGAAAACGAAAATCTGATTCATTCAACTTGGAATTGAAGCATTTTAGGTGACCATCTTAAGTTCTAGGATCCTATTTTAAATTAATACACAAGAAAAAAAATATATTCGAAAATCTCTGGTCAGCCTGAACCTTCAGGAATTGGGCTTTGTAGGGATATAATTATTACATAGACTCCTTTTAGGATGTTCACCCAAAAAACCACGACAAAAGAATGAGTAAACTTCCTTTTGATCAGCTTTAGAGTGTCCGTCAAAGGTAACACAAAACGTTGTGTGAACATTCACCGACGTTCAAAAAGTCCTGGAATGTCGTGTGAACGTCTGCGACACCCTTGTAAAAAAAGTGAGATCCCCATGAGAGAGTGTGCCAGCTTGCACGTTAACTTAATCCATGAGTCGAGCAAATTTGGGATCAAAAAGACACTTATTAACCAGCCTTAATATTCCATGACCTACACAAACAAGCTGTTGTTAACATATGAATGTTTGTTTTATTACCGGGGTTTCCGTAACTGGACCCAGGCTGACACACTTTTAATTCGGAAACCCTTCGCGGAATAAAGCACAGATTTAATTCGTTAAGGTTTTCCGAATTCATAAGTGTGCCATGGAAAAAAAAAAGTGTCAGCAGTGGCGCCCTAGCCAGAGGGGGGCAGGGGAGGATGGCCCCCCCCGACCGAGAGTTTTGTCGGTACATACAGTCGTCGGGTACATTATATAAAAAGATGTAAGCATTTTTTTCAGCGCGTGGTGCATGATAGAGCTTCGTGAAAATTGGTTACTAATAACTGCTGAAATGTTCAATATACTACCCATAGTAATTAGTTTTTGCGTTTGCGAAAACTCGAAGAAATTCCGGGTCAACCGGCGAGCTAGGACAATTATTTTTGTCGGTAAAATACACGTGTCTGTACATTCACAAATCTGTGCCCCCTCGTCAACAAAATCCTGGCATGCCACTGAGGTCAGATGGGTCAGTTTACGGAAATTTTTAAATCAGTAATCCCGTTTTTACCCAGTAAATCTAAGCCGTTATGGGGCATCTTTAAAGTGTGGTTACTGTTTAAAAAGTGTTGTAAAATCATTTTATTCAAATCATGTGGGGCTAGTGTATGTAGGCCTAATGGTTTGGTTGAAGCATTGTTTAAAATCTGCCGACAATAACCTCTCCGGTGATATTAAATCATTGTCAAATTTGATTGTTCCATTTGACTGTTAGCATTCAAATGATAGAAATCTATGGTACGCGCGATTGGAGGCCAATTCTGTGCATTACTTATAACGTGTGAAATTATTAGTGCTAAAATATGGAGGATGATTTACCGAAGCAATTTGTGTAATATCTGCATAAAAAAAAGCTGTTTGACCACAATTTGCTTACAAAAACTTCAAACAAATTCCATTCACAATTAAAGGTGTTACAGATGCCATGTGTTGGTGAATTTTGGGGTAAAATTATCTAAGGTGGGCGTCAGTTTTTAAAGCCATTGGACTTATTCAACTTTAAATCGCCCACAATATATGATTTATTCTGTATTCTATCTTTAAGCCTGTACAGTGCTACTTTGTGATCAGTTGTATGTGAAAAGAGAGGAATTTGTAAATAAATTATTTTTGATTGATTGGATAATTAAACTAAATACTAAAAAAAAAATCATCCAGAAACCCTGACACTCGCATCAACGGATCCATTACAAATAAAACATATGGTCGACTTTGACTTTACTCTGAAAAAAAAAAATAGTGTTACAATTTATTAAAACATGAGAAAACAGGATTTCAAGTTGGTCTATATGGATAGCAGGTTGGGGACGTTGGCCCCCTTAAAGGTGCAACAATAGATTCCACATAACAACCTGTGTCAAACAAAAGATTGAACATTATGCATTAATGTTAAGCCTTCTATCAAAAATATCCCATGTGAAGGAAAGCTGGGAATCATTTCTTTGGTACAAAAAAATGTGACAATTTTTAATTTACTATAGGAGCAAATACTAAATTCAGTATGATTTATATTGAAATTAAGCAAATTAAAATGGCATTTTGTTTTCATTTCAAGGCATATCTATCGGTGGTCTTATATGAAATCACTACACTGACACAATTATGGATGCCCCCAATCTCTCGTTCTTGTTACACCTTTATTGTATAGGACGTGAAACAACCAAATAGGGCAATACCTACTCAAGCATGTCTTACGCCACGTCACCTTTTGCTGCTCTTGACTACACTATAGCGCATTATCCTTGATTTTCCCTTTTTGAATTGGGTCACTGAAAATTTGTCGGGTGTGTGACACAAGGAAGTAAGTCAGTTTATAGGTGTAAAAGGTGGTATTTGTTTCATTGTATGGTAAAAATTGAGACACAATAAGTTATTAATAGACTGATCGGAAGCCGGTGAATTTTTATACACGTTTTCTACCACGGCAGTAAAAGCAGAACAGTTGAAATCACTGCGTCTTATTGTAATTAATATTTCTCTGATCATGTGATTTTATTACAAAATGGTGACACTCTAAGACAGAATGGGGCTTCAAATGATAAAATTGCGTACAAAGAGATTTGATTCCACGAAAGGACTCGGAGAAGGTGGCTTGGAACAGTAAATCGTGTGACATTCAAAAAGCCGTTCAAGGGCTTCACTGAGGCGGCTAAAAAAAGTTTGTTAAATCTTCGGAAGAGGAAGTGGATATTATGGCACAGCTTCATCACCCACATTATAGTGACTTGTAGGGATATGTCAACAGGACCTGTAAACATAATTCTTCTTGAGTATGTAAGAGATATTTGCATTGATTTGATCTACAGAGATCAGTCTAATCCTCTTCCACCGAAATAAGGAAAAAATGGTTAAAAGAAATCCAGCCTGGACTGTCCAAGGTTTAACACAAACGTTGTTGCACATGCAACGACGTTCAAAAGTCCTGTGAATGTCGTGTGAACGTCTGCGACACCATTGTAAAAAAAGCTGAGATCCCCCATGAGAGGTGTGCCTAGCTTGCACGTTAACTTAATCCATGAGGTCGAGCAAATTTTGGATCAAACGACAGGTATTAAACCAGCCTTTAATATTCCATGCACCTACAAAAAACAATGTGATGTTAAACATATGAAGGTTTGCTGTTTTTACCGGGGGGGGGGGGGGTGGGTTTCCGTAACATTGACCCAGCTGACACATTTTAATTCGGAAACCCTCGCGGAATAAACCACACGGTTTAATCCGTTAGGTTCCGATTCATAAGTGTGCCAGAAAAAAAAGTGGCAGCAGTGGTCGTAAGCCCAGAGGGGGCAGCGGGAGGCATGTGCCCCCCCCACCCACCGAACCGATGATGTTTTGTCGGTACATATAACAGTCCGTCGGTACATTTGTATTAAAAAAGTGTAAGTATTTTTTTTCAGCGCGTGGGCATGATAGGCTTCGTGAAAATTGGTACTAATAATGCTGAATGGTCAATACTACTACCACTATTATTAATTAGTTTTGCGTTTGCGAAAATTCGAAGAAATTAGGGTCAACCGGCGAGCTAGGAAATATTTTTTGTCGGACAATACACGTGTTGGTAAATGCAAAAATCTGTGCCCCTCGTCAACAAAATCTGGCTACGCCATTGAGTGTCGATGGGATCAGTACGGAATTTTTTTTAATCAGTAATTCCCGTTTACCCAGTAACTCTAAGCCTTTATGGCATCTTTAAGTGTGGTTTTACGTTAAAAGGTAGTTTGTAAAATCATTTTATTCAAACATTTGGTGGCTAGATGTATGCAGGCCTAAAGTTTTGGTGAAGCATTGTTTAAAATCTGCCCAGCCAATACCTCTCCGGTGATATTAAAATCATTGTCAAATTTGATTGTTCCATTTGACTGTTAGCATCACATGATGAGAATCTATGGTACGCGCGTTGATAGGCCAATTCGGCATTACACACGTGTTAAATTTATTATGTGCTAAATGCACAAAATTAATGGGGGGGGGGGGGGGGGGGGGGGGCCGGGGGGGGGGGATGAGTTACCGAAGGCAACTTGTGTTCATCTCTGCATAAAAAACTGTGTTGACCACAATTTGCTTTACAAAACTTCAAACAAATTTACATTCAAAAATTAAATGTGTTACAGATGTTTTGGTGAAATTTTGGGTAAAATGATTAAGGTGGGGTCAGTTTTTAAAGCCTATGGACTTAGTCACCTTTAACCAAATCTATTGATTTAATCTGGATCCTATATTTAAGCTGTATTAGTATTATTTAAAGACAGTGTATTGGGAAAAGAGAGGACATTTGTAAATAAATTAATTTTGAATTTGAATTGGATAATTAAACTAAATACTAAAAAATCATCAGAAAGCCTTGACACTCGCATCAACGATCCATTGACAAATAAACATATGTCAAACTTTGACGTGTACCTGAAAAAAAATAGTTGTTACAGATAAAAATGAAGAAAATACATGATTTCAAGTTGGTCTATATGGATAGCAGGTTGGACGTTGGCCTTAAAGGTGCAAACCAATAGATTCACCACCACCTGTGTCCAAAAAAAAACATGAAAATTAAATTTGGCCCAAAAGTAAGTTCCTATCAAAGAATCCCCAGTGAGGAATAAGCTGGGAATCATGTCTTTGGTACAAAATGTGAAATTTTTAATTTACTATAGGAGCAAATACTAAATTCAGCCATGATTTCTTTTGAATTAAGAAAACTTAAATTGCATTTGTTTTCACTTTCAAGGATATCTATCGGTGGTCTTATATGAAATCAATACATATGACACAAATGTATGGGTGACCCAAAATCTCTCGTTCTTGTTACACCTTTAATGTAATGACGTGGCAATATATGCAATTACTACTCAAGCATGCTTACGCCACGTCACTTTCTGCGTTGACTACACTATAGCGCATTATCCTTAACTTTCCCTGTTTTGAACTGTGGGGCACGGAATAATTGTCGTGTGTGGCACACAAGGAAGTAAGTCAGTTTAAGTGTTAAAAGGGTGGTATTTTTCATTGATATGGTAAAAATTGCGACACAATAAGTTATTAATAGACTGATGGGAGCCGGTGAATTTTTATTACACGTCCTACACCGGCCAGTAAGCACGAACAGTTGAAATCACTGCGTCTTATTGTAATTACATATTCTCTATCATGTGAATTTTTATACAAAACTGGTGACACTCTAAGCAGAATGGGGCTTCAAATGATAAAATTGCGATACAAAGATATTTGTTCCACGAAAGACTGGAGAAGGTGGTTTGGAAACATTTAAAATGTGTGTATTCAACAAGCCGTTCAAGGGTTCACTGAGCTGCGGCTAAAACAGTGTTTAATTCGAGAAGAGGAAGTGGATATTATGGCACAGCTTCATCACCCAATATCGTGACTTTGTTAGGGATATGTCAAACAGGAACTGTACAACATTAATTCTTCTTGAGTATGCTAAGAATGGATCTTTGCATGATTATATCAGAGATCAGTCTAATCCTCTTCCACCTGAACTAAGGAAAAATGGTTAAAAGAATCCAGCCGGCATTAAAATATCTACACTCACGCGACTTCGTCACAGGGACATTAAAGCATCAAATTGTTTGTTGTTTGAAAAAAACCATTTGAAGTTGTCGATTGTGGTCTTGCCCGTGAAATCGACAGATCCCAAAACACATCACGTCAGAGAAGCGCGACCTACCGATTATATGGCACCTGAAATTCACAGAGGAAATGAGCGAGGAAGAGCGGTATATTCAAAACCATCAGATATTCTATGCTTACGGAATGTTAGTATTTGAGCTCGTACACGAAGAATAAAGGAATGGAATGCAGGCCAGTGGTATTTCAAGTAGGAAATGGTCAACAACGAAGTTAACTAAGACTGCCCGGCAGATATAGCGGATTTGATGCAATGGTGTTGGTGTACCAGGCCCAAGGAACGACCCAGCATTGCCAGTATTGTTCAAGGTAAATGGTAAATCACGCGAACTGAATATTAATAAAAGTTGGGGGTCTTCAATAGATCAAAAGCATAAATGGAAGGCTGAAAAAGCTACGTCGGCGCGACGCACAACGTGCGTGATTAGGAAACCCCAACGTTTGGCTAAATAGACGAGGGGCCAAAACTGAGGGCGAAGAAAGCAGGAAAAGATCGTATTAAATCCGGAATAAATAGAGACTCGATATTATGATTTCTTGAGAGGTGTTTTGTCCAAAGATCCTTAATACACTGGAGTACTACGTCTGGGAAAACAGTATATTGAGTCTTCAAAAATCTTGTCAGCATTTTGTGTTTTAAAATTGGTGATAATCGGACATTCTATACTGTAGTTTTAGCATAGGGGATCCCATATCAATCTGGACATTTATGTAATACATATTTCAAGAAAACAGACGTTGCTATAAAAGGTCGAGTAGGAAATTAGAGGTTACTTTTTTGTTGTTTCAACGTTCGGTAAGGACCAACCTAGAAATTATAATCGAAGGCCACAATGCGCGATTTTATGAGACCAATTAAGCAACCTTGATTTTGCTAATCGTTGTGTGAAGGCATACCTCATGAAAATTGCATAAATTCTACGGAGTCACTTCAAAACCCACCCACACCGGTTTTCGCTGGTTCTGCCCACTTTTTTTCCATTTGAAGCCCACTTTTCTTTGCTCTGTAAAATTAATCACTTTAACAACGGCCGCGAAAGTTGGTCAACCCAGCGGCTGAGTTCGACCCCCCCCAGTGTATTAATACCTGAGACCAAACACAGTATTGAGCTCAGATTAAGTCATGGCAACATTGGCATGACACAACTCATAATCCACCCATGTCCGGTCTGGTCCCCAGACCTCGTCCAATTCCATGTAACGCCCTTACCTACCGCCCCCTACTCTCTGTTAGTCCCCGAACCGGGAAAGAACGTGCCGACTGGCCGGTCCTCTGTTTGTCTTCCTATAAAAGTGCAAAAGTCAAACGCCTTGTTTGGTATTACAAATCAATAAAATATGAGACAATTTTCTTCAGAGATTACCATTATATGCTATATGAGACAGGGCAAACAAGCAGACATGTTAATATACTCAAATTCCGATCATTGAAAGAACCTATACACTCCAAAAAAAATTATACTTAAATGGGATGTCCAATTGGGGCTTTAGAGCATTCAAAGGTGTCAATTGACACATTTGGGTCAGAATGACACATGACACCTTTAGGGTGTCAAGATGGAACATTTTGTAATCGGGTGGGACACCTTTAGGATGTCAGAATAACATGTTAGGGTGTCAAGGCAGAATGACACCTTTGGGGGTCTTAATTGTGAGACTCCAAAGGGTCATCTGGCTTGGACACCCTAAAGGTTTTACAAAGGGTCATTTCTGGCTTGACCCCTAAAGGTGTCATTCGGATACCCTAAAGGTTGTCAATAGTGTAATCTGACACCCTAAAGGTGTCATCTGACATCCTAAAGGGTCTAAATGTGTCATTCTGAACTCTGCCAAGAATTGTTCAAAGTTATTTACAGTGCGCCCAGCGGGGCGTGCCGTCAAACGGACGTGAATACCGATTGGCTTGTTGGGAGGTTTTGGTAGGCCTCCCCATTGGTTAAATCATGCCCGAGGCTTCCCATAGACTCCGCCCCTTAATGCATATATTACGGCACGAGCGTTGCCCACCTCTAAACAAATATGGCAGCAAGTTTAATAGAGTGTTAAAGACTTCAATTGATCTGAAGATAAGCTGTATAATCCAAAATTGAAGTCTTGCACTACACTAGTGGTGGGAAGAAACCCCCTAAAGGGCTCTTGTCTGGCAGAAAGTTTCTATGGTGCTTTTAAACAACACATAGGGTTGTACTCCATGTCAGCAGTGAGTTTCCTCGTAAATTATAGATGATGATTATAGAGGCTTGCGTTCAGGCAGTAAACCTCTCAATGAAAATTACACACTAGACTAAGTCAAGCATAACTCCATGGTTCAAGCAATATCACATGGAAGAATCACGGACTTTACTTCTCTTCCCATAATCCACCTCCCACTGCAAAATCTATTTGTGTTATTTTTATTCTTTACGCGTTACTAGTGAATGGCAGTGACGAACAACCTAAACGCCAAAGCTCAAGAGGAAACATTGTAGTTTGTAAAAGTGGTATATATATCGGGCCCTGGCAATGATATTGCAGTATCAACAAGTTGTCAATGAAGTCACATCTTAATAGTGACGGTGAATCCACGAATGCCTTACCAGTTCAGAAATGGCTGAAAAGATAAGCAATAACTCAAGACCACATCCTACTACTACATGACAGCAATGTTAAAATATGTTAACAGCACCTTGACTTCTGAGTGTTTCTCATGTTCTGAAGCAGAACTGCATGGCCCTTACACGGCGGATCGTAGCGGACAGGCTGAAATATTTATCCCTGGATAGGCGGAAGACATACTGTTGTATAATCAGAAATGGACATGACTCAATATAACTATACATGTCCTGAAGGTACACTTGTGGAATAGATTGTCAATACATGTGAGGAAGATTTCAATCAACATGGGAGTATGACTGTAAATAGTAAGACCAATCCTGTTCCCATTTTCTTCCATCTGGTTCAGTGTACAGCAAGGTTAATAGCTTTCGATTACTCTGGTAAGAAGTGTTTTTTCCTTCACACCCACGAATGGGATGAAGATGACAGAAAGTGGTTTGCCGAAGGAAGAGTGTGTGATGGCAAATGATCACATTTACGTTGCAATGAAGAGTTTAGGTTACCGATAACACGGGGGCATATACACAATATAGTCCCACAGTACAATTACATGGAGTGTATTGGTAAGGGATTGTACAGTCTCTAATCTTTACATGACCCCTGATGGATCAGCTCGTAGTGCTAGTTGGGACTCGATACTTATTACTTTGAAGTAGCTAAGCTATCTCTGAATATTTCCCTCCATGACAAAGGAATCCACTTAGACTTAGGCCTCCTACCCCCCAAAAAAATTTGGTCTGATAAGAAATGTGAAAACTGCAATGCGAAATGCGACTTTTTTCTTTGTTTTAGAAAAATGATAATGCGAAATGAGTGGTATTTTCTTTTTTTGATTTTTTTGTTTAATTGCATTTTGACCCACGTGGTTTAGGAAAATATGTTCTGCCTGGGGCTCTTGGGTCATTTTCTGATTTAAAATAAATCTCAGAAAATGTGAGTAAAAAGCTAAACAAAAATAATGCGCTAAAGACCAACTTTAAACAACTGCGCGCAGATTCGTCTGAGACAAACTGATTTTTTTTCTCGCCTATACAGTGTTTTATAAAACACGAAGAGATTCGTGTCAAGCAGTTACAGGTCTGGATATCTTTAAAAGTCCCTGAAAAATGTGCTTCGAAATTACATTTAGAAAGTTATTTAATGGTTGTTTAAATGGTATGCTTACAATGCTAAACATTAACTATCTAAACACGAATCCTGTCTATATTTTTCTAAACACTTTAGTTTACCGTGTACTTATTATATCTTTTTTTTATTTTATTTTTATTATTATTTTTATTTTTGCGGGATTTTTGTATGCTCCAGGTAGTACTGACGTGGTTTGCATTTTTAATTAAGTGGGAACTGTCATGGAAATAAACGTTGAGTCTTGTAGGAAATGTTACCTGCCTACTGCAAACGTCGAACCCTGCTCTGAATACTGAACCAACCCAGAAAGCACAATATTGTAAGACTTTCATCAAACAACTATGAAAAAGAATACCTTCATTTTTTTATACTCTTTCACTTTCCACTGAAGAAGAGTTCCTAATGACACTTCATAAGGCAATTGTGAGAGTTTAATGATAGCGTTTAGCTTTAATTATAGGCAATCTTTATAATATTCGGGGATTATAAACGACTCCTCGAGCTCGCTTTTGTTGACCCACAAGTAAATGATCGTATTCATTAGTCTGGCTATTAGAAGGAGTGCCGAGTGTGAGGGTTGCCAGTTGATAGGCATATTAAGCGATGCCACGTTGTATATGTGTCTAATAACATTTAGGAGACTACATCCCTTCCTTCTTTTATTTGAGTGTTGTTAGGCTTTCATATTGTATGAGATCAAAACAGTTTGAATTATATCACTAAATCACTTGTGAGATTACTTGTAAATTATGGTGTCAATAAACTTCAAATACCGTACAACAGTATTTGTGTGGTTACTGTTTAACTGTTCTTTGTTACACTTGTCGTGCATACTTCAACTTAAGTGGTGTCATAACTCATTGAGGTAAGATGGTGGTCTACGAGACGTGTGGACGCTGTTGAGGAATAACCGCCTGTTCTGGTTCTTCGACTTCATCGATGTCAAGAATCCTCATCGCATACCGTACTGCTCTATTACTTTTCACTTGTTTTGTACTTTTTTCAGTTGAGACACATTTCTTGTCACGGTGACCAGCCTCTTTCCTAAACAGTCACTTTGGCAGCCTTTTCTTTCTGTAACAGTGTAGGGGGACAACATGTCCAGTAGTGTGACCAGTTTTCCACTTTCTTGCTTCGGTCTTGACAAGAACTTTGTCCTCCTATTCTTCTGATTGTCAGAACTGTTTCCACATGACGTTTATGTGTCTGCATAAGACTTGTTGATGTTTTTTTAGCCCTTCTCATCATTCTTCTGATGATCTCATCTAGTTGTTCTCTATTCCTGGTGTTGGATGTAGCTGATGCAGGGTGGTACGAATACTAACTAGCATAAAGTGCTTTCAGCGGGGCGACTGTTGTGTATGTATGAGGATTGTTCTGTGCTGGCGAACAAATTAGCAGAGTGTCTTGACGCAATGGTCTACTTCACTTGTGCCGTGCGAACAGCTTTCTTGATGGTTCTCATAAATCGTTCTACTTCTCCATTGGCCTCCAGCCATCTGGGGATAATTCTGTGGTGGTAGAAGTTGAGTACTCTGCAAACTTTGCAATTTTACTGACTGACCAGGGAATCCATTGTCCGACCTCACCACTTCGGGTATTCCATTGCTCCAAAAATATTTTTATATCCAAATAGGATTGTGGGCCTTGGCTGGATTAGACGTTAACAATTCTAAAGCGGATATCTGGATTAGTCATCCTGACTACCGAGTAGTTCCTGAGGGGAACGGTCCACAAAAATCACGCTTATTTTGCCAAGGGTAGTCTGCAATTCAGTCTTTGGAGAGGCTCTCTGCTATGTTTGATTGTTGAGGCTTGGGCAGGGAGGCATCCTTTTAACCAGCTTGCTCTGTTTTGTCATGATCCTGGGAAACCATGTTTTAACCTACTTGGCGAAGCATGCTTTGGTTTTGTGATCCCTTGGTGTCCCTGATGAGCTAATTCGATAACCCTATCTTGCAGGCTGTGGGCCTTACAATTCAAGCTTCCTCTCACAACGTATGTTATCATTTTGTGACAGATATATCCTTCTCTGATTGGACCAAAGTGATTTGTGTTTGTCATTTGAATCTTGTGCCATTGTTTGTGTGTAACACTGTATCACATCTTGTAGTGCTTTGTGTCTTTCTCTGTTTCTTGTTTGATGAGGTCCAGGGTCATTGCTTGGGTTTGCATTTTCGCGATGAGTTTACATTTCAGCTGCGAAGCTGTCTTCTCTTGTAGGTTCTGTTGGGTGTCGTGACATGAAGGCAGCTGGGTTTTTTTTCGGTTTGTACGGACTACTTGTCAAAGCTTGAAGCCAGACCACTCTGTATTCTGCCTGATGCCTTTGAGGTTGGCTTGTTAAATATGGGCATCAATGGTTTGTGGTCAGTGTAGACTGTGCATTTGTGACCAAGACGTACATCTACACTTTCAAGTGACCAAGCGTTGGCTAAAGCTTTCCCGTCTTTTCTGCTGTATCTCTGCTCTGTGGGTGACGAGGACCTACTTGCGTAACACACATTGCGCCTGTTTCTATATTGTCAGTCCCTGTCTACATGCGCCCAATCACCACTGGACTAAGCTCAACCCAAGGTTTCAGCGGGTTTTGTCTGGCGGATTCGAAAAAAGCCATCACTCGTGGTTAGCGCAGTCTCTTGACTTTCACCAATTCAACGGTAACCCCTTTATGTGTGAGTCTCTCGAGGGCTTAGATATTGGTTGCTAAGTTTTGGGAGACAGCGTGAAACAATAGTTGCCATTCCAAGAGGCTGCCTAATTTCCCCGCTGCACTTTTGCGGACGTGGCGCTTTTTGATTGCGTCTACTTTGTTCGGGTCCGGTGACACATCATCACCGTTCAGTGGTGATTCCCTTGTCCTTCATGTCTGTAGTAGCAACGTCCATCCGTTGTGTTCGCTCCCATCTTGTGGGTCCAAGACCTAAACATATCATCTGATACATTCATAACCCAGGTATCCTCTATCACTTGGCGTTACTGTGTTGGGAATACCTCGGGCTTCACATACTAAGCCGAAATTTAGTCTGTTGTTCGTTTTCAACCCCATGTGTGTGGCGACTGTTTTTATGTTACCCGGCATTCTGGTGTAATCTCAGCTGGTGGGGGTAGCCTGACTTCATGAGCTATTTATTGAGCTCTGCCATAATTTTCGTCATTGTTGGCGATCATGTCTTTTCACGCAAGATGGCAGTATTTGCTGAGGGCATGTCTCTAAAAGAACTAATATCATGTGGGTCATGTGGTTTGGGAACTACAAAACAAACGAGAGGCAGAAACCGATGGATTGGGGCCTGTTCTGTTTCTATGATGTGCATCGTCCTCTTATATTCTTCTTTTGAGTTTTGCTTCAATTTTGCTCTTAGTTTGTTTTATGGTGTTTTTCTGTAACGTTGTGCCCTGGTGGTACGATTTGTCTATGTGTAAGTCTATCTGTGATCTTTCAGTTTCCCATTTCCATTGAAAACTCGGAATTTTTCCAGTATCTATCTTGTTCGATGTCACCCCGTGTTTATTTCGTAATGTTAACTTTCACAGGTTTAGTCTTTCAGATGTTTTAAATAGGTAAAGGTAAAGACGGACGGACTGCGTACACAGGACTGAGTGCCATTTCTCTTTCGAAAGCGATGGTGCCAACCTCCCCCCTATATGTTGCGCAGTGGGATCGCCACACCAACCTCGATCTAACAGCGAGTCTGTTACCTTCCCAGCATGAATATCCCGGTACCCCTTTATACCCTGGGTAGAGAGGAGTAAATTGAGGTCAAGGGCGACACACAGCTTGCCCAGCGGGGCTCGAACCCAAACCTTATGGCGTGTCGGGGTACGAGCGCTGATCCCCACTGGACCACCATTTGTCCCGCAGATGTTTTACGAGACAACAAATGGTCTGCTTCACCTTGACTGCATACACATCTGCCACGGTAAGGCTTTCAGCAGTTTTTACTACATGTATTACCTTTAAAACTTGCCTATTAGTGGCAGTGGGTTCTTTAGTGGTATGGTTTGAGAGTTATATTTAGTCTTTCATCAATTGTAATTTTTGTTATTTTGTTGTTCTAGCAGCCTGGATTTTGCTTGAAAGTGTTTCAGACACCATCAGTTTTTGGAGCACAACCTTGTCTGCAACAAACAGTGGCGTTTACATTTTCTATTTTCACTGGTGTCTTTGATTTTCTGCATCGGTTGCATGTACTGTTCAATGGTGTTTGTGGTCCTGTATGTTTTCTTCTTTACATGCTTTTTTCTTTTCCACATTTTCACCTGTGTGTGGTTTTTGTTTTCTTTTCCCATTTTCACCTGTGTGATTTTTCGGTTTTCTTTCCACATTTTCATCACCTGTTTGATTTTCTCTTTTTGTTTTTCACATTTTCACCCTGTGTGATTTCTGGATTTCTGTTTTCGCATTTTCACCTGTGTGATTTTCTGTTTTCCTTTCCTTTTCACCTGTGTGGATTTTCTGTTTTTCCTTGTTGTTTTCTGCTTTTTCACTTCCACCTGTGTGAGTTTCTGTTTTCCTTTTCTTTTTCACAGTTTCACCTGTGTGATTTTCTGTTTTCTTTTTCACATTGTCTTAGTTTTCCAGTGTCGCATCTTTTTCAAGGGCTTTTTCTGAGTGGCTCTGAACGACAATCCGGAAGGGGATCTGGGTCTGTATTTCTCTGTCTTTGTCCGCGAAACACCATGCGACTAACATCTTTCTTAATCTGGTACAAAACTGCTCGATGTTCTCAATGTTCTCGGTTGGTTTGCCTGTCGAAAGATTATTGACCGAAACCACATTTCTTTTGGTGTGAAATACGTGGTTGGCAATCTACTGCCGGTGTGAGAATTTAAGAGTCCTACATAACAGAAAGTCCTCGGACGCTAGGTTTTCGGAGACGGGGCGTCCGTAGGACCCCAGTCTTCGAAACCTTTAATCGGGATTCAGAAACTTTGTTTCCTAGGACACAGACTTCTGAAAACTAAGTTAACTTTTCCTTGTGGCGAACCGGACTCTGGTCTTTTGGGTACTCTAAAATTCGTTACAACTATCGCAAAATGCAAGGTCCTCTCCGGAAGCGTCCAGGACGCTGTGCAATGACGCAACGTCCTAGGACCCTGTGATACTGTTATGTATGTCCGCGGACCCTCTCACCAACCTGTGCTGTAGTAGTTCCTAGTGGACCCTGTGTAAGTACTGTATTAGCTTCCCAAGGCATACAGATATGCTACTCGCACTTTAATTGAAGGTACTTGGTTACTTAAAAGCAGGCCTAATCCGAGCAGTCCGCTTTGGCTTAGCGACAGATCTTCAGACGACCAGATATTAATCAGTATATATGTATCTGTATTGATTGTGTAATGTGTTATCTACTTGGTTCGAGTACTGGCCACCACTTTAAAACTTCGTTGGGTTTAGTAATTGTTTTATTATTTTTTTATTATTTTATTTAGCTTTGACGTTTTATTGTTTTTTTTTTAATTTATTAGTGATTAGTACTTGGCTTTTGAAATTTAATTTTATACGTGTATTTTCGAATTTTTTACATTAAACTCTTCTTTTTAATTTTGATATTAAACAAATTGTATTTAAAGAGCTGTTGTATATTAGGACAGAGGAAGTTTTAAAGGAAGAAACAGTTTTTGAAAAATGCAAGAGATTCTATGCGAATATGTTAAATATGTTTTGTAATGTTTTTAAGACAGTGTAAATGATAAACATCAATATCTATTTTTAACAGTGATATTCACTCGTTTGAATGTAAAATATTTAATACTAATATTAAACGCACAATTGGAAATGTAAGCAGAGCCGGTGATTAGTAAAACAAGTTAGTAACAATGGATAGATGACAACGCCATCACTGTTTAATTAATTGTGCTCACTCATTAACTCTTTGTGCTGTTCAAATAATTAACATGCTTATAGTTTACATTAAGTTGTGTATTTGATCAATATAGTTTTAAATGTATTATCGCTTGTTTTTTGCAGTGTATTATAGCTTGCTGTGACTAAATGCGTTCTCTGACAGTGTAGATGAAAACATACTTATATAAGTAACTAAGACTCAACTATCTTGGTTGTATAGGTGCACCGCTTTCTTCTTTCTTTTCCTTTCATCGGAAACCTGTTTTTAAAATGTCTCAAAATGCACTAGTTCCTGTTCGAAAGGGATGTATTTTTTCATAATTGGGGGGGGGGAGGGGCAGTGTAACGGTTAAGGTTTTCAATTAATCGACATTTATAAAGCAGATCTGATGCAATTTACTCATTAATATTTCACCTCGCGTGGCTCACCTCTCGCTTAACCGACTATTGAGTATCTCGCGTGTTGGGCATTTCGAATGCATTTTACACGTTTAATATATTTCTAAAAACTTCGTGTTACCGTATATGGAAAACATGGATTATTCGGAAGAAATTATTTGTTTTTGTGGGATATCTTGAATTTCCTACTAGTAAATTTTACAAGAAACATGGCCAAAGTTGCAAGTTTTTTCCCGTAACTACTGTTTGTGAGGTAGTATTGCAGAAACGTTAGGTCAAACACCACTAAATTTTTTGAAAACAGTTGACGTAATTAATTATTAATAGCCAAAATGTTAAAGCATATCTTCTACTTAATGGTTGTTCTAAGAAATGTTACTTTCTACTATGACTCAGCATAAAAACTGGACCCTGATTGCGCCCACTATTTTGCATCTTTATAACAACACAAATCTACCAATCTCAAATCTTATAGCTTAACTGTGCTACAAAAGATCAGTTCCATCGTCATTATGTATGTACCGTTTGTGATGGGTTTCAAAAACATATCGACTATACGATAATGTTTATCACGGTATCCAATTTAATTGCCATAATTATGGCACTGCCAAATGATAACGGTGGATCATGTAACATGCAGCTCATGAATATGTTTACAAATGTTTAAGCTCTTATACCAATAGTATTACAAGCATATTATGTTGACAAAGAGCATGCTTTGATGTGTTGATGTTCCGCACCCGAGTCTCACGGTAAATTGTGAATTTATGAGGGATATGTGAGTTTTGTTATTTTCATGTCCCAACCCTCATTCGATAAGGAAAATAGTTAAACCACTTTTCTAGCTTTTCTTATTGGGTATTCCTTTAGATGCCCTTTTTTGAATTTTGTAGTGTAACCTATTTGCTTTTGCGTTGCTTGCTCTTCAACAGTGAAAATGTTGCTGAGCTCATCCTCTGAGACCTTGATGCCTGTCTCTTTCAGCTTCCTCATAGCAAGCTTATCTCACATTCCGAATAGGGGGGGGGGGGGATATTTATTATTTGTATTTCCCAATGGTATTTTCTGCTCCTTTTCGTGCAAAAATAGGCACCACCGGATAGAATAGTGTTTAGGACGTACCTTGAAGTGATGATTGGGGATGTGGTCAGTAGTGTCCAAAGGCAGTCAAAATTTGACAATTTCCGTTCGGAATACTCGATGCCATGTGGTTTTTTTGGCTCTAAATGATGGAAACGCAAGTTTTATATAAACAGAGAGTTTTAGTGCTATACTGTTGGTAAGTCACAAACAATCGACAAGTATCCATACTCCGTGACTCCATATCCAGTATTTTTTCATACCTCTCTTATTTATGACATCATAGTGCGTCATATTCTGGAACTGTTTCTACTTATTTTGGAATTCCAATAGAAGAAGACCACTAAGCTATCCAGTGGGACCAATTATATTTTTGAAGTATTGGATTTTTAATATAGGAAACTCCAGAGGGTTGGTGACCTCACTCCCAAAAACTGTGCTGTCTCCCTAACTTGAATCACTTTTCTCTCATTATTGTCTGTCCGATATACTTAAGCTCTTCTGAGGTGGAGGGTTGCCTACCTCATTTGTGGGACTGCTCTTGGATGTACGCAATTCCTAATCTCTGACAGACGCCAATCTGTCGCATTATTTTTTTACCTGAACGAACCTACCCCGTGTAAATACCATTCTATGGTCTGAGCCCAACTGACAAAATTTATGATGCCGTAAATGGCCTCTACATTCAGATCTGCTCCTCCATTCCCTTCGGTTTAGTTATCATAGCTGATTCCTGCTACCTCCAGAGCTTTCCATTTTCATGTGAAAGTATGTTCTTGCATTGATGATGAGCTGTTGTTTACCTGCAAGATCCAAAAATTTGTTTACATTTTCTCGTTCTTCCTTTCCTTCGCGGCGAGGCGAACTTGCATCTTTCAGTCCTATCCTGGCGTTGCAATCTCCACTACCAGTAAAAGTCTGTGCTAGAATGGATTCATGGCTCTTGTAGTGAGAATATGCAGTCTCTTCTGCCATGTTGGTTCGCCAGTAGTAGATCACAGGTTTGAAGAAGATTTCCTTGATATTGCTTAATGAGGATCCATCCCGATAGGGCTTTACACTTGCTACGAGTATGCCTCGAGTATTAAAAGCATGTGCATTTGTTCCCACTGCCAGTTCGTCCCTGTTGACCCAAGTTCCAATTGCATATCATTTCATTGCCGCTGCGTCGTATTATTGCACGAGGGTGCAATGTAAAAATGTTGGAAATTCACTAACTATGTGACTTGACCATGGGAAAATGGACGTGTGTGTAAACTGCTTATTTGAAACAAAGGGCGTTTAGACAAATTGCAATGGAGCCCAACTGGCAGCTATTCCAACTGGCGATTGGACCAACAATTGCCTAAATCTCGTCCAACTGGCTTCTGGGCCAAATGGTCATTGGCCTGCAATTCTCAATGGCCAAAGGTGTACGAACATTGACCCAACCAACAAAATTAGGTACTGAACAAATCATTCACAACGTTACATGTCTAGACTAGTTCCTAAATGCTTCCTTAATTAAAAATAAATAGTTTACAGAATTATATTTACTCTTGGCTTCATTCCAACAAACCAAATTGAATCTAAAATAACAATGAGGCTTCATTATGTACCTTTTTCAAATCGGTCCAGTGTGTATTCGCATACCGAATACGAAATAATCGAAAATATGAGAAATGCATTTGAAATTACAAAACTTTGTCAAAGTACGCATCATATCCTACTTGAATCGAAACAATTGTGCAAGGTTAAAGATAACTTGACCATATGATCACGTATCCTAATTTTTTGTTGTTTTAGTAAACACATCTAATTACTTTCATGTGTTGAAAAAATGAAAGAAATCCGACGGAAAAATACGCTAGATATGGCAGGTATTTGGTAGCAACAACCCCTTTTTTTTTTCTCCATTCCTATGGGAGTTACACACATTAAACTTGGGTTTGTGAGATGTACAATATCCTGATCTCATGATGGTCTTATTCCTTTGTCAACTTAATATTACATTTTTTTTTTTTTTTTTTTTTTTAACATGCTATTTGAAATCAATGCATCCACTTGATATTACAAATCCAAACCCAATTCAACCTGTATGTAGAGCAAGGACGAATATCTTACCATTGTTTAGGATATTGCTAAGATTTAGTCCCTTTAGTATGTTTGAACAAAAAAACCCTTTTTCATTTACACCTCATGAGTGATGATATTTTGTGTGCACATTTACTTGCCAATTCCACAATATTACAGTTTTACATTGATAATTGCGACTGACCGCTACCTTATTCCGTTCATAATGCTATAAACCAAAAATAATAACCCGTATATCTATATACATTAACGTATACTCTTGCTTAACTGTAATAACTCCCATTGGACTGGAGGAAAAAGAGTGTGCTTACAAAATTTGTCATATCTGGCTCTTTTCAGGTCGATTTCTTTCTTTCTCTTCACACTGGAAAATAATTTAGAGTTTGCTTTATTAAGAACAACACCAACTCTACGATTCCAGTCTCTTTATCAAGGCAAGGTCATCATTCATCCTTGCACAATTTTTTGATTCACGTAGTACAAGGTTCATAAGGTTTAGTCAAACAAAAACACTTGACCCTGATTGTGTCCGCCATTTTGAAGTTAAATTAAATATATTTAACATGTCTGTTATCATCTGAAACTACTTAGTTTCATTCTCTTTAATTTGACAGCAAGATCATTCACATCGGTTTGGCATAGACCTACTACTCCCTAGCTAACAGGCGTTTGAATCAAGTAGTCTGTTTTTGCGCTCTGTCTCCTGATTCGCATTAAAATGAACGGCTTTCAGTGAAGCAAATCAGTGCCCAGAAGAAATCGGGCTATTTTATTGACTGCGGAATAGCGGACTCTATTTAACCCCCCAAAATTCATTCGCAATATTAGCATCCGATGCCCTCTTACAACTTCTCAAGCTCTTCGTACGACGTCTCATCACTCATAAAAAATCATTGAAAAATAAATTAAACTTGATAGATACATCAGTTTCGCGGGTGTTGAATGAATCAAACCAATGAGGAACGAGGACATCGTGACAACCTTTTGGGGTTAAGGTATTGTCTATTTTGTAGACCAAAATAAATGCCACATCTTGAAAAAAGTGTTCAAATAGACACTTACCATTATCACTGACTTTGAAACCTTTAGATACTACTTTCTTATTTCACATAAACATAGACAATACCCTTATCATTATTTTGGAGAGTCATTTGATTAGTTGGCCACCGTGTATTCAAAAATGGGAATTCCGGGAAATAAGGGTAAAGCTGACTACTTGAATAAAAAGACGGATCTCGTAGCAGGTAACTATATACCGATTGGATTTATCTTGCACGCCATTAAACATAATGAAATTGGCTTTTCGATGACAACCACATAATTTAGTTATGTGTTTATTTAAAAATTCAAAATGGCGGAACAATCAGGTCAAGTTTTTTGACTCACCCTGTATTACAAAGTAATTGCAAAATGAATTTAACACTCGGAAATACATATTATCTTGTATTAATGTAATGACGCATAAGATAAAATAGTCAAATTAATCTTGCACTTAATTGCGTAACGAGGGTTGGCGTCATTTAAAAACAAAGTTTCTATTCTCTATGGCCAAATATATGTACGTTAAAGCTTTGAAACTGGTAGCGAGTAAAGGTTGATGTGCAGTACTTTCAACTATTTTTTGTTTTTGTAAAAAATACAACATCCGTCGCAATGTTTATAGACCCGACGATATTATTTTTTTATCACTGGAAATACTGAAAAAAAAACACAGAGAATAAAAGATAGAAATGACCACTGAACTATGGCCATGACTAGAACAATATTTGAAAACCAAATTTGGACCGATTTGGAAGCAGAAGCATTCTATTGGGCTATTCCCCAGAAATTATCACAACGGCTCTCCATTAACCACATCCTTCTTCTCCAAAAATGCATGGGAATTTCCCTGGTTAAATCCAGAAGGTTCAGAAAATCATGAAATCCAAAAGTGACATAAATTTCTACATAAAAAATCGTAAAAAAACAAAACATATCCAATATACCAATGTGTCTAGTTTCACAAGATTCATGCACTGAAGAGATCATTGAGTATTTAGTAGCTAACCACGATGACTTTGGGACTTCCCATTACTTAACTGACCCACTGAAAAAAAAAATCCCATTTTCCAAAAAGTACTATCACTTAGAAGTTGTTTTCCCTTTCTTTCTGTTTGGTACAAAACACCAAAGATGATGAAAAATACCATTAGAATCCACTGGAATTCTCACATGGATTTGTCAAAAACAGCTTGGGAATTTCCATAGTTATTTCGAATTTTGAAATTGTCCATGGGGTGGATAATTATTGGAATAGCCTATTTTTTACCACCCTTTAATTATCGCCTTTTAAATCTATGGTGGCATCGGCACATGGATTAGTTTGTGCACCATGATGCTAAATGTCATTATGAATGTTCTGATAGCATCACAAAACATAATATTCAAATGCCCCTTTAAAGAGAATCTAATGGTGTGCCATTTAAAGCAGACACTCAATTGTGTTGGGATGCTTGTCATTTGAAACCAGCTTGCATGGGACACCACAATTAGCAAACACCGTCCCCGGACCCTAAAATTTAGGATCTGAGATTTTGGTTGGTAATGTATAACTTTAGAGTCCCAACTATTTTTCAATGTCCGAGGCTCTTCTTTTATACATGTAGTCCCATTGGACACTACGTGTCATTATTACCGAGAGTCCCCAGGACCTGGGAGTCAAAACTGTGGTATCCAGGACCCCTACTTTTTAAAACATTATGGTCCTAGATTTGTGAATTCAACTGCATGACACTCACAACTATTATACACATCAACCCCCTCCGGACCCTCAAAATTTAGGACCCCTGAGATTTGTGTACTGTAATACACTTCAAAACTTCAAGTCCACTATTTTAAGTGTCCTAGGACTCTTCTTTGTATTACCTATAGTCCCACAGCATCTGCATGTTATTACCGATAGTCCCCTGGACACTGAAATCACACCTTAGTGTCTATAGGATTCCTAATTTCAAAACCTATGTTCCTAGGACCTGTAAAACTCAAAACATAACGTCCGACGGACTCTTAAAAGCATGGGTAGGACTGGACTCGCTCGTGACACCGGTGTGATCTGTTCATCTGTGCATACGGCAGAGTGTCAAAATATCTTGTAACTCTGCATGCCCACCAGAGTGAGTAAGACGTGCTCTCTCTCTGCCTCTTTTCTGTACAAGAGAATCGAATCCTAGCTACCTGGCCGACGGGAATCTTTGAGGCCCTGTTTGCCATCGTAGTGACAAAGAGAGGGGTCCTCATATGGATCAAAAACAGGCAACGAAGGCATATAGAGCCATTTCGCGGCAGATGTCCGTAACTTCAGTACTAAGTTTTGTTTTGGTGTACAATCTGAAATCTTGTGCGTTGATGCGAACTATCGACGAAGCTATATGCACACAACTGTTCATCTTTTCTCACGATTGCCTACGGCGGACTACACTGACACATCGTTATCGACAAATCCGGTCTAGCAGGTTCTTGAAAGTTCCATTCACGCATCACTTGTCGCCATATAATATCGGCGATTATAAACGGACTCTCGAGACTCGCTTTGTGACCACAGTAAATGATCTCTTTATCATTTAGCTGGCTAGTAGAAGAAGGAGTGCTGAATGTACGGGTTGCCAGTTGATAGGCATATGTATGTGATGCCAAGTGGTATATGTGTATAAACATTTAGGATAATACACTTTTGATAACGTTGAAGATCCTCTTTCTTCAATTCACTGACATTCCTACATTGATGAATAAATCAATTCCCAGGTCGTCTTCAAAAGCTTATAGCAGACACAAGCCATGGTTTTGAACGCTGAAATGGGAAAGTTGGACATGAATTGTCGCAACAAGTGCGTTAATATTTTTAAAAACGACCAAGGAAGAAACAATTTAAGAAGAAAAATATCAAAGAGCCCGTGCTAAGGTTCGTCGCATTATTAAAAACAATAAACGGAGTCTTGGAGGCAATATTAAATTCTAGAACTCCTGTTAAAAAAAGCTTGGGATATGGTTAGGAAAATAAGTGGAAAATACTGCTGAAAAAACAGAAATTAGGTTTTTCATCCAACAATGCAGAGTGTATATAGGTCCATTTAGCCATGTTAGAGCTTAATGACTCTAAAGCCGACTCAGAGATTTCCAGAGGAGGGTTGCCTCAATTTTCAAACAAAAATGTGTTTTTTGCATATACATGAGGGTGATTGTCCAATACTAAACACTGTGTGAAATAGCAAGCTCAAATCGAAGTCCTTCATATAGAAAATCGCAAACAAATTGTTAGAAATTTCGGATTCGGAAATTTAGTTATACACAGTATCCTATGGAACTGTATACTTCACATAATGTTTTACTGCATGGAACGAAAAATTCGATACATCTCAACTTTGGAATTGGCCATTTTAGGTGGCTATCTTTAGTTCTAGTTGATTATTTTCAATGAATACACAAAAGTATATATTTCAAAAATCTCCGAGTCAGCCTTTAATGTCATAATACTGCTACTGGACCAGATGAAATCCATTATCAATTTCTTAAACACCTTCCTCAAGAATCCCTTCTTGCAGTGTTGGAGCGAGTCCGGACTCATGAGTTCGAAGCCGAGTCCGAGTCCATCAGCGTTGAGTCCGAGTCCGAGTCCATCGGGCCTGAGTCCGAGTCACAAGGTCTGAGTCCTGAGTCCATGGGGTCCGAGTCCGGCAGGTCTGAGTCCGAGTCCAGTGAGTCCGAGTCCAAGTCCAGAGAATGTGGGCTTGATTCTGGGCTTGAACTAATTCAGACACCTACAGAAACTGGCAGGATAGCTTCTCATTCCTCTTCTACATGTTTACATAAAGTGGGTTGGAGTCAGAAGTCAGTTAAAAGATGTTACAATATAGGTAATGCTGAAAATTAAATACGGACATTTGTGATTGTGAAAGCAAATTATAAAAGATCTGCATGATATGCTTGTAGAACCTTGGACAGGGCAATACGGACCACGTGTCGAAAGCAACTCGTTGTGAGGCAATACGTTATGACTTTTTAGCTGGCCATTACCCGTAACTCTATGTGAGGTCTACATTACCCCGCTTCTATTGCAAATAACGAGCGGTGTCATATGCCCCACGATGGGTAATATGGACCCTTTGAACGGTTTTTCGAAAGCCAAAGCTTTCAATGTTAATGAAAAAAAAATTAAATGAATGAACAATACAAAATATTGGAAATTACGATCTTGTCTAGGAGGTGCATATTACTCCAGTTTTGCCTACCTGTGTCGTGCTTTTTGCAGTCCCAATAGCAATAATTTTGGATTTAATTTGTGCATATTTGTACATTTTTTGCAAGACTGCATTCTGTTCGGGATTGCCATAGGTTATACACCACTAATCTGGCTGCCGTAAAGACCAAAAATTTTGGGTGGACTAGTTTCTGGAAAATTGTTTTGAATTGTCTGAAAATGCACTAGTTATATTAAGAAAGTGATGGATTTTCACGATTGACATGGTAGACTGGTATGTTTTTCTCAAATTAAGTGGCATTTGGACAGTGAATTTGAGGCAATTTACTCCGCGCTCATCAATTTCACATCGATTTGCAAATTACTAGCTTTGGCGACTATAGAGAATCTTGTGTTACCGGTCTGACGTCGGGCGAGTTTGGTGATTCGTAACTAACAAATTTTCTGGTCATCGTATCTTCAAATTTGGTTATTTGGTGATTTAGCTTGTACTTTGGTGTGATATTGTTGTATTTCCTCTGTGAGAGTTTTAAATGTGAAAGAAACATGCTCAAAGTTGTCATTTCCCCCATAGACTACTGTGTATAAGTGAGTTAGTGGTGTGTAACCCATATAGCAATTAGCGACTTGGCGAGTTTTAATCAACTTGTACTCGTAGATGGAATACAGAAAGGTCGACGAGAGCGCAGTCTCTGTCTGCCGAACTGGTGTGATTCTTTGACAGTATTATGCAGCAGGTGCTTGTTGTCCAACAGAGCCTTGTTCACCAGTTTATGTGTGTAATGTTCTCTCCGAAGCACTGCAGGTGCAATGCCTGAAAGCGCTGGTAGAAACTCAGATGGAGTGGGACGAAAGCAGACAGTAAAGGTTCTCATGGTCTCGTTGAAAAATGTGTCCAGCTTTTTTTGCATGAGAGCTATTGCACCATGCTGGGGCGGCATATTCAGCAGCGCTGTAGACTAGAGCTAGGGCGGTGGTGCGTAGAGTGAATGGACTAGCACCCCATGAAGATCCAGCAAGGCAATGTACTAACTCGAGATGCTGACGATAAATATGCTGCCGTTCAAGCTTCACTCCCAGATAAGTTGGTCTAGGATTGTGTGGCAGAGGCGCTCCATTGAGGTTCATTTGGAGCTGGCAATGAGCCTCTTTGGTGTTCAGATGAAAGGCAGTGGCGGTGGTCTTAGCTTCACTCAGCTTGAGTCTCCAGGTCATGAGATATGCTGCAAATATGGCCATATCTGCAGTAAGTATACTTTCTACTTCAATCCAGCTTCTGTCCGAGTGAAGAAGGCAATATCGTCGGCATATAGCCATGTTGTCTAAATGTTGTTTGAGGTAAGTCGCTGATATACAAGTTAAACAGCATTGGAGCCAATACTGATCCTTGTGGGACTCCGTTCCTCAGACGACGCAGTCGACTGCTCTGCCCATCACTGGTCTTAAGATAACGCTATACGGCTTCAAACCTATGAATTGTACGAGGTGACGATCTGGGATGGTCCTGCGAAGCTTGAGTGTCAAGCCATGGTGCCACACGGTGTCATATGCTGCACTAAGGTTCACCAAGATGACGCCTGCCTTACGACGCTTTTTAAAGCTCTCCTCAATATCATTTGTGAGTTTTACAATCTGATGGACAGTGCTCCGGCCACGGCGAAATCCCGTTTGTTCGTCAGGCAGATAGGATTCGATGACTGGCTCCAGCCGGGCCAGGATCAGCCTCTCAAGGACTTTTAAGGAAACACACAGTAGTGATTTTGGGCGGTAGTTCTTGGGGTTGTCAACAGGCTTGTTTGGTTTGGGGAGTGCGATGATGGTAGCCCTCCTCCAGATCGTGGGTACGGACTGGTTGGTAAGGCAACATGTATAAAACTCCTGGAGCCATTCAAGACATTGTGGACCACAGTGCATCAGGAACTCCACTGGTATATTATCAGGCCCCTGGGCCTTTTCTCTCTTTAGTTGGCTGCTAGCAGAGGTAATTAAGCTAATCTAGTGAGAAGGGTGTTGAAAATGACCCGTCCACGCGAGGGGCTCGACGAAGTTTGGTCATCTTTTTAACAGAGTGAGTGTAATCCTTATCAACATCCTTGAAACGACCATTTGCGAGGATTGCTCAGCAATTGAGTTGGCAGACACAGGTCATTTCGATGGTTTGAAAACTCTGCCGGTGAGGCGGTTTATGGTCTTCCAGGCCTTCATGCTCGAATGAGTGAAGTCAATTCCCTGGACCGTCTCCTCCCAGAGCTCACGACATGGACCGTCTCCTCCCAGAGCTCATGACGTTTCCTATCCAAGCAGTTTGACAGATCTGAAGTCTTAGATGTCGCTTCTTCCCCGGGTTCAGAATTCAAGAATTCGTTGTAAAGTGCATCACATTCCTCATCCCAGGATGGGATATAACGGCGACGACAGCCACGTGGTCTTCTTTGCTATCTTAATAAAGAGTTTACATATTGCTGTGTAGGAATTGTCCAGTTTGGAGGAGGTAGGTGGCGGTTGGGCACTTCTGAATCCACCAGATGGAATATAAATATATATAGTAATATATGGTATCTGTAGTAAAGAGGTGTCTCTCTCCTCTACTCTCTTCTCATCCTCTCTCCTCTCTCTCTCTATATCTCTATCCAATCCTGTTCCAGCAACTCTCACCAGGCTTGTAGCCAGGATTTTTAGGGGTGATTTTTTTCAGATTGGGGCTGAATTTTTAGGGGGCAAATTTAAGATAATGGGTGCAGATTTTTAAAATCATTTTGGGGGTAATTTATTGCCTTTTATTTCGGGGGACGCTACTAGCCCACCTCCTAACTGCTATAGTTGCACAGACAGGAACCTTCTGCACATTCTTGAACAAATTCATCTGGTCTGGTAATAATATAAGAGGACATTTTCATTTTCATCTTGTCAAAACCAAATATTTTACTGACCTGACAGTTTTGACCATCTTGGGCAATGGTCATCTTCAGAGTGATGGTAGTTGATCCAACTTCTTTCCTCTTGACTGATGGCCAATAGAGGGCGCACTAGTAGCTAGAAGAGGATCATAAGCGTGACTAAGGTAATATGCCCCCTCGTCCCTGTTCATGGTGTTGGGTGCTCGTTTTCTGATCCAATGGCCTCCTTGATGTGGCGGGCTCCTAGATCACATTCAGTTGCAAGTACTTTGGCATCATTCCAATTTATGACATGATTGTGTTGAACTGCGTGGTCCGCAATAGCAGATTTGGACTGTTCACTGACTGATTGTTTCCTAGTTTGGCGAGTGAAAATACCTTTCTTTTGCGTTACCTTGTTGGTTTCCTTTCTGTGTTCCCCCAATCTTGTTTCAAAACGACGACCCATTTCACCTATATAAGTACTGTCACAAATAGCACAAGGAATTTCATATATGCAGTCTGTCGTACTAAGATGGTCTTTTTTGTCCTTTGGATGGACTAAAAGCTTTCTTAAGAAGGTATGAGGGCGTACTGCTGTAGAAATACCATGCTTTTTCAATATGCGGGTGGTCATTTCCGTAAGTTTCTCAACATACGGAATGATGACAAGTCCTTTATTGTTCTCGTTTGAATCCTTCTTCTTGGATGGCATGCTAACTTTCTTATCTTCCATTTTCTTCTTCACATGTTTGAAGGACCACTCCGGGTATCCACACTGTGTGAGGGGGCATGTTTGATTCTTTCTTCCTCTTGATCTTTGTCTTCTTTTTCCGTCACAACATTGTTCAATCTGTCCAATAAGGTGCGAACCACGCCTAATATGTGATATATCGGGTGATGTGAAGCAAAGTAAGGTACTGGTCTGTGTGGGTAGTCTTCCTATAGACTAATAACTTACTGATTCATCTGGCTTGCGCACAATTAGTGTATCGAGAAACGGGATGGACCCCTCGCATTCTTTTTCAAAAGTAAATTTGATGCTGTTTGTTGGGTCGGTTTGATTTAGGTGCGTGGTGAGATTGTCAACTTGATCTGCCTTAATTATTTCCAGGATGTCATCCACGTAACGTTTACAATCCAGGGGCGCTGATGCAATCGCGTGTTGTTCCAAAAACTCCAGGTACAAGTTCGCGACATCGGCGAGACAGGGCTCCCATAGCCGCACCAAATCGTTGTTTGAAGCTCTTTCCGCGAAACACAAAGTATGTGGTGGTAAGTACAAACCGGAGAAGTTGCATGATGTCATCAACAGTCAACAGAGTCCTTTTTTTCAGTGTGTTGTCATCCTCTAACCTTGTTTTGATAACCTTCAGCGATCGTCAATCGGCGTATTTGTAAAAAGCGAGACGACATCATGAGAGTTAAAAATCTCATCTTCCTCTATCATGACCTCTGCTAGGCTCTCCGATAAATGTTTCGAGTTCTAAACATGATACTCCTTTTTCCACATGATACAAAGGGCATAATGGTGACAGAATGTCCGTTAAGGCTCGAGATGTCTGATAAGCAATCGATCCAGTATAGTCAACAATGCCTGGTTTCGAATTGAATAAATAATAATAAGAATAAGCCTTTTAAAGCGCCTTTTCCACAGGATACAAAGCGCATAAACAAAAAGAGAGAAGATGCAAAACAAAAGAAAGCAACCTAAGAATAACAATATTATGAAACAAACAGGTTTTGAGCAGAGGCAGAGATTTGAATTTGTCAACTGTTGGAGCGCTACGGAATATGAATGGGGAGATTATTCCAAAGTTTTGGACCAGCCCCTGAGAAGGCCCTGTCCCCAGCACATATGCGCGTCCTAGGAACTTGGAGGTTCAACCCATGACCAAGCGGGTGGTAACTGAGCCAGTGCGGGCTTTATTCACCACTAGACATTCGCTCATGTACCGGGGACAAAGCCCATTCAGTGACTTATATCAGTGAGAATGTTTTAAAATCGTATGCGATCCTCAATAGGCAACCAGTGTAATTCATACAATAAGGGAGTAATATGACAGGATCTGAGCTTTTGGTATATCAACCGAGCACATTTGTTTTGGCAGTATTTGTAACGATTGAGTGACTTTTTTGAAATGCCAATTAAATAAAGGTTGGCAATAATCCAACGAGACAGGACTAGTGACCGAATGATGTTAGCACAGGTATCAAGTCTATGTACCTACGAATACGGTAGATATTGCGAATTTGCCAGTTTATGGAACGGCTTAGGTTGGTGACATGTTCTGAATGATTCATATTGGAGTCAAAGACAACACCCAGATTACGGATACTGGAAGATGGGTTTTGGTGGGATGATAAAATCACCAAGGGAAGATGATACCACCAAACATGTTGGGGTTGTTTGTAGATGAAATAATAAAAAACTCTGTCTTGTCTGGATTGAGTTTGAGTTTTGTTTTTTTATCATCAAATGTTATGTCATTGACGCATTGAGCAAGTTTGAAAATTGCACAAGTGGCATCACCCTGAACACAGGATCACTTTCAATGATAAACCTGAATGTCCATCAGCATATAAGTGATATTTAAAATTATGCTGACGAAAAATACGGCCAATAGCATGAGTGTAAAGCACAATCCCAAGGGCCACCAACAGGACCCCCTGGGGTATCCATACTTGAACGATATAGTGTCAGAGTCACTCTGCCAAGTGAGACCACATGATCTATTCTCTAAATAGGTTTTGAACCATGTTTGTGCAGTGCCAGTAATACACCAAATTTCATGATCAAGAGTATGAAGGAGTACCATAAATTCTGGGAATGTTCTCTGCCGTGGGAAACATAAGATCATATTGATGTTTCTCAATCTTGTTTTCCTTTTTAAGTCTTCTGAGTATGGCTACTAGTTCTTCTCTTCTGCACATATTGAGCCTAAATCGGCCCAAAATATTTTCCGGGTGTTCTGTAAATGTCGAAAATCGTGTAACCTGCAATGCATCACATTAAAATTCAAAACTTCAAAAGACTCCCTAGCAAGTGGGTGGTAACTTTAGAAGGGGCATTATTTACGACAGGTGGAAATGGAGGATTTGAGCTAGGGGAATACGAAATAAAATTGTAAGCAAGAGCTGCGAATATGAAAGTCGTATAAACATTTTAATCAAATGGAGGGGGGAACGTGAACTTTTTAATGGAAAAATCTCATGAAATCAGAGTGAATACAAACATTTTTGAACGGAAGCGAAGGGGGAACGCGAACGTTTTCGACGAAAACAAGTTGAAATCCTCCATTCCTCCCCCTGGCGTAAATAATGACCGCTCCTTTATAAAAGTATACAACGTTATAATAATAATAATTTTATAACTATAATATTTTATAGCTAAAACTCTAAAACTCAACATTACAATTATATAAAACTAATAACAATAACGAAATTCATCATTCAGCTTCAGACGGTAGGAAAGTAACATGTCGAACATGTTTGTGTACGATATTAGTAATGTATTAAAATTCAGTACGGAAAAGAGCGTGTTTGACCTTTGACCCATGTTTAAGAAATGTTAGGGTGAATAAAAGAAAAAAAGTTACAAAATCTGTGTTGTACTCTTATATTAGCAACTTTATATTACCACTTTGTCCGCCTTTCATAAGATACATAAGCAATAAACCTGAATTTGTTACCCAAACCCTTAAAAATTGACACAATATTCAGGTGCACTGACCCTTTATCTAAAACAAGCCAGTCCGCAGCTGGACAAGAAGTTCAGATGTTACAACCGCACTTTTCATATAGGCCTATCCCAAACATGGTATTAAATGAATCTGAACTCAAAAATCGTATATCTTTCCGAGCCAGGTCCTCCAAATTTTGAGGCCGTGGGTCCCTGACTATAGACCAGTTAACATCCTACGTCACTTCTTTTGTTGCCTGCGAATCCATTCCTGCGAATCGTTATGGTCCATAGTATTAAAACTCTAACAGATACAATTGCCCCAGTGTGTAACAGTCAGGCCGACCTATTTCAAGATACCAGGCCCTAACATGTTTACAAACATTGCTGTTTACTGGTCTATAAAGGGTTTGGTTCAGGAGGTAAATGGGTTTAGGGCAGGCCCGTAACCAGGATTTTCTTTTTTAGGGAGCTAGGGGCGACGTTTTTCGAAAGGAGACCTTTTCCCCCCAAATTCGCCCCCCCCCCCCAAAAAAAAGGGGGGCGAATTTGGCAAAAGTGGACTTTTTACCGAAGTTTTAACCTTTTTTCGACAAAATAGCATAAAAACCCCGGATTGTTGGCGCGCTCCGCTCGCAAAATCAATTTTGGACCCTTTTGAGCCATTTTCAGGGGGTTTGGAGGGCTTTTTGGAATGGGGGGGGGGGGCGTCCGCCCCCTCGCCCCTCCCCTGGTTCCGGGCCTGGTTTAGGGGTCCCTTTAATTTTACAATACAAACATTTGATACAGCACCTTAAAAAAAATGAAGGTCAAAGCGCTTTACAAATAAAAATATACACACTTAACATTTAATCTAAAGTATAAGAACAACAGCAGCACAATCAAATGAGAAAATTCATGTGAGGCAATGTATACCAATGCTCAACTCTTAGGAAATGGTGATTTTTGGAGCTTCTTAAAAGGTCTTCTTTGACCTGAAGCTACTCTACTTTTCCTCTCACAATATCACATAAAAGCTTCAATGACCACTTTATCTATGAAAAATCCCACATGTGAGAGGCTATTTTGCGTACAACCCCTGGCACCCCCCCCCCCATGGTATGCCTCCCCAAACTACATGTATGTTTGCCCTCTTGCCACTACCTCACCAGACCTCCACAACGAACTATACAATCACCTGAAACTACTAGCTACTACTGTTCAGGATGAACAAATTACTTTCTAATTGTGGTATTTTGGTATATTTAAGCAATTTTCAGGGTATTCTTAATAAGGGGGTCATTGTAGGGACCCCTACAACTTATTTACCTCGTATCATTACTACAAATCAATTACCTTATACTTAATTACCTGAATAAGCTTATTCTTAGGTCATTACACAGGCAGGATATCTAGTGTCCCTAACAGATGTACCATACTATTATTTTTTTTTTAATTTTTGACCCCCCCCCCCCCCCCAGAAATAACCCCCTATATAGGGAATGCGTTCAGGATTCGGGCTCTAACATATTCTTATTCCTCATAAATTCTGATCTAGAAAAACCACATGAGATAAACCTTCCTTTGCTAGCCTGGACTACATGTACGTGGAGATTGGAAGACTATTATAAATCGTGAGCTGAGAATTACAAGACTCTAAAGAGACACTGGCACATTTTAAAAATAGTGCGCCCCTTTAGATTTAAAATTTATTGTTTGCATGGTTGTAAAGCTTGTTTATACCTTAGCCCTCACCTGCATTATTAATCCCAAATCAGCGCGCTTACGGGTAAACCGAACGATTTTATAATTAATGTCGCCGGCGACATTAAAATCAGCAGACGACGCGGAATTGACGTGTAACACAAGAACACACGCCGGAGTTTATGACCACGGCATGCACCCTACATAAAATAAGTTTTCAAAGTTTGATGTAAGCGCAAGGCTCATCTGAATTTTCCGTCTTTTGCCCATTTTTCGCGTGTTTTGAAACAATGTGTTGGCCCCTAATTTGCAGCCCAAGTTACAAATTTCATTTTTATTGCTGACTTGGGGTTGTCCTTATGACTCTTCACATTTGGTATCAATTTCGTACAAAATTTCCCTCGGAAATGGTTTCTCTGGGGGTCCCATGCCCCCGGGCACTACCGGAGTGAAACCCCCTTGTGGTCATTAAGTGTTGACTGACATTTAATTTGTTCGTTTTTAAAGTACGTTTTTCATATTTTCCTCAACTTATGACGTCATAGTGACATCGTAATGGACTGTTGGTGAAACTGTTCCTGATTTTGATACAAAAAAGTAACTCTAAGGCATCTTGTGGTACGAAATTTTATAATCGATAGTCCGTATAATAAATCACAGGAGGCGGTAACCCTCCTTTCGGGAGATTTCTTACAAAAATGTCTGATAAGAAAAATAAATTCTGTCAACTAAATAGACCTACCTGTAAAATACAACTAAGCCAACCCCGCCCCAAACCACGAAAGCCGATAACCGCGAAATTCATTGAATAAGGAATTAATATCTTTGAACATTGACGTTCTCTTCCTTTATTTAAATTCTAATACCTCTGCTGCCCATTATTTTAAATGCAGCATTCTGATTGGGTCAGTTTACTGCCCATTAATTCTGCAATAATGGGTCGCGAATATATTTTCTCATTATATCATGCTGTTTTCGGTAATTGAATAGAAATAAGGGTTTTGCAGTATTTTCTTTTATGGGCTCATAATGTATCCTCGGCCGGAAAAACTAAATAATGGACTCGGCTGCGCCTCGTCATTATTTATTTTTTCCGACCTCTGACACATATTCGCCATAAATGATACTGCATCACCTTTATTTGTTAATTTATAGTTGGAAAAAAGTAGCTTATGAGAATTACAGACTTATCCTTTACTTTTAAGCGATTCCTTGAATTCAAATATTTGACGTTTTTCGGGGATCACTGTGAAGCAATCAGAAAACAAAAAAAACTATTGCATTGCAATCGTGCTTGCATATGACTAAACACATGTTAGTAATAGGGATAGGTGTTCACGAAGTTTAAGGATCACAAAAGATTCCATGATTGTTTCATTTCATTTCATTTTATTCAGTACGCATACAAGATCCATAAAAATATCAGCAGTAAATAGCAAATTATATTATATATTCATTTGCCATAATGACAGCCAGGGCCGGTACGCGAATTTATTTGGGGGGGGGGGGGGTGCGGGACTTCGAAAAAGTGGACTTTTGTTCGAAAAGTGGACCTTTTTGCCTAAAGTGAAGTCCTAACCCACCTAAAATGGTACCCTTTTTGGACTTTTTGACATTTCTCACCAAAAGGGGACTTTCTGTTCAAAATTTCTCATACATGTGGGCATTTTTTATCCAAAAATTCAGCAAAAGTGGACCTTTTTCCCTCTTTTGTGGAATTTGGGGGAGGGGGTACCCCCCCCTGCGTACTGGCCGGATGACAGGCTTAAACACTTTCATCACATAACTGGAGAAGAAACTCTAGAATATGGGTTTATAGAGCATATACCATTAGTACCAAGGATAGCCCAAAAAGCTTTTAATAAAAAAGCTTAATTCCATTGGGGTCCTTAAGCAAAAAACCAAATCTGGGGGCAGCAGACACAGAGGCAGGTATTAAAACCATCTAAACCTGAACTAAATTTAAATTAGATCCAAAAATTAAAAACAAAATCCAAAATCAAATTCCATCCTAATATTTATCATGGTGGTGTGGATTTTGCTCAGCTAGCCAACTTTGCTCAACAAGATGTTTTTTGACTGAGATTTTGAACTGCTTAAAACTTATTTGCTCTTTGATGGAATTAGGTAAAAAGTTCCAATGTCGTATAGCAGTAAAGAAAAATGTATGGCTAGCCTGACTTTTGACTTTAGGAACAACAAAAGTAAAAGGACTACCCCTGGTACTGTAATTGTGAACTGATGAAAATCGAACAAAGTGTGTATTTAGATAGTCTGGAGCTGCACCATGAAAAATTTTAAAAACATGATTTAACTTCATCTGAATGACTCTATCTTTAACTTAAAGGGATTAGCAGTGATGTTGCGAGAAAATCGAAAAATGTGGAAATGCATTTGTTTTAACTTATATGTCAGGGATAAGTGTGTACAATCCCATATAACTGCTTTAGTTTAGAAACAAACCACCAAATAGTGAAAAAAATGAAGTATTTGAGGAAATTTGTCATTCCGTCTCCCGCAAATGGACATACAGAGATGAGGTCTCAAAATCTACAATAAACAGCTGATTGTGGTTTACACTAGCACAGAATAAACAAAGATCAATGATGTTTGTGTTTGAGGTTAAACTGTATTGATCATGGTGCACAATATCACGCTTAAAATCTGGGATATTCACCGAGAAAGGTTTTTTTGATCTCAAGTCGGAATTTTGATACGCACGTATAGAAATTAAAGAATCGGAGAAAAAGTACTGCCTTGCCTTTAATACACGGATTTCAAGCCAACCACTTGCAGGTTATGTTTGCATACCCATGCCAGTAACAAAAATACAAAAATATGAATTTTGATGATTTTTTCGATGTTTCGGATTAGCAAATCGCTGCTAATCCCTTTAAAGTATACCAACTTCATCCAATTCCTTTTGACCAATATGATAACGGGGCCTTTGTTCAAGATGAATCATGATAAAAATTCCTTAAGTACTACCACTTTATGGGCTAAATGAGTGTAAAAGTCAGGGTTTCCATCCACAATAGGATTTTTGAAGGATCACATGACCTTATTGAGGTGAAATTTCCCAAAACTGGTGCATTGTGGAATGGACTCAATACACCCTCTGGATATCACACTGTTAGAAGTCTCAGTCTGTACTTTTACAGTTTCCGTTTTTTAATTTAACAGCAACATCCGTTTTTATATTTTTGAAATTCGTAATAATACACGGAAATTTCATTTGAATATGCATAAAAATGGTTAGGCCTGTCATAAAAGTTACAGATTGAAAAAATATTTAATCTGTAGTTTTTTAGGTTAAATAAAGCATAGGCATATTTGTAAAAATCACAAATACGTAATAAAAATAACAGCAAATATGTTGTTATAAAAACAAAATTAATCTCTGTAAAAACGGAAAACGCCGTACAAATACGACAAAAGTGCTGGTAATTAAAAATACGGATCCCGCTTTTTTTTTTTTGGGGGGGGGGCAAATTTTTAACAGTGAATACTGTCACAGTTAACCCATAATTCTGTTTGTACATGTTTATAGAGAAAATACTGAAAGTTGCATATTGATAGCCTATGTAAACCTTTTTCTAAAATGCACCTTTATTAAAATCGGGTTATATTCTTTTTCATTGAAAATCACAATTTTTTAAAAAAAAAATCATAAAAAATAATACAAATTTAATAGTCTTTAATTTGTAAATCGTATAGGCCTACATATAAGGCCTAAAACAATTGTTTGCTTGGCGTAACATAGAAAAAAAATAGGGTAGGTAGGTCGGATTTTTTTTTAATGTTTCACATACCAGAACACAAAATATGACACACATACAAAAACAAATGGCACATCTTCACTTTTTCTGTAACACATCTTTTTATTTGTCATTTTGAATGTCCTGCAATCCTTTAGGCATCATATCGCGATAAATGAAAATATTGGTTTTACGTGGTTTTTAAAGCTTTTTTTGGCACACAAAAAAATTAAAATATTTAGGGTCGGCGGTAAAAATAGGGTCGGTCGGGTTACGCCAATCAAACAATTTTTTTAGGCCTAATGTTATTAAATATGTAATTATCAATATATCAAGAATTTATCCTGAAAAAAATACATATATACCATTTTATGACATGTATAATCATTTATCTTTTCTAGTGTTAAAAACACACACTTTCACGGTGCTATGGCAAAATAAAGAAATAAAAGACTTAAACTTCGACATTTGTCCTCCAAATGACTGTTATTTATTAGTGTAAAAAATGAATAACTTCGCAACGGAATGTCCGATTTAAACAAAAAAAATGTGTTCTTAGTTGCTGAGAAGTTTGTCTTTCAGTACATTAAACCCACATGCAGACGGATAGACTAATTTTTCCCTGAACTCCTACAAGGATATTGATGGTTTTTTTTTTTAAAAACAAAGTGAGGAGCAAAACATACAACATTGGGTTTAATCCTCGTCTTACAAAGCCTTTTTTGTAACACGTATGGTTTATCAAGGGTTTTCCCCCACCCCCTCGAAAATTCGTTATAAAGCACCCGATGCTTATGATTTTGATACCAGTGGATAGCTATGGTCCTATTTCAATTGATACCAAAATAAGTACCAACTAAAATAGGCATCATACCAAATCCAATTTTGCGCTAAAAAGGTAGGAATGTCGGATTTTCATGCGGTTTTCAGCTCTAAATGATGGCAATTGACTAGTTTTACATAAACTTAGAGTGTTAGAGCCATACTGTGCATAATATTTTCAAAATTGTACCATAAAAATATCCTTGGGTGACAACACACCCTTACCCTTCGACTTTGATGGTATACCCTAGTCCCTAACCCCGCCGAAGGTGCTACCTTCACATTTTTTTTCGCTAAAATGACCAGAAAGGATGAGCATTTGGCATTTAAGCGCACCGAAGCAAAGTTCACCCACGATGGTTGAACCCCATCCAATCAACAGTGAGTTGGCTCCAACGCTTACAACATAATTATTTAGCTGCTTCCTCATACGCAAGAAGAAGAAGAAGAAGAAGAAGGGGATTATAAAATTTTCATCTTGATAGAATGGCCTGCACCCAAAAAACCCATTTTTAAAGTTTCGAGCTGATATTTCAATCCGTTTTGATGTGATCCCATAATTCCATTAGGCCTAAACTCTGTAAAATATTGTCGAACCAAAATTGGGGCACATTTTTTAGCTAGGGATTTTCGCTCATTGTTATGACGTCTAGGGGGACGCCTAAGGTCAGAATACCTTTCAACACAAATACTGAGCCTTGTGCACAGTGATCTGAATTTTTATCAATATCACAGATTTTTAATGATTTATAATTGGTTCAAGAATTTGGTATGTCCAAAACATTACATAATCAAAATTCACATTACCACCACTTTATATAACTGATACTTAATGTTCAAAAGAGGCGTTGCAGTTCAACGATGATATGTCCTCTCAGCGAAGACTCCAAAAAATGACAGCATGCAAAGTCACGCTTATAAATCCTCAGGTAATATTCCATTGGAATCTTCTCAGTCCTGAAGAAAACTTTTGTCCAGCAGTTCAAGACGGCAAGGTTTAATAATTCCCTCGACGACACTCTT
>JAMKCH010038321.1:0-154829 GCA_023653785.1 Ophioderma brevispina | reverse complement strand
TTTGTCCATGTTCAAAATGGTCCCAAATTCTTCATACAGTCCGAAAGGATCAGGGAATAAAATACTTGCACTCATTTCACCATTTGGTCATGTAATTAGAAGACAAAATGTAACAATGGTCTACATATCCTATGGGTTCATTAATGCTTACCATCAAATTTACATACTAAAATGCCAATTGCAGGCAAATATGCGTTTTCTGTTATAGAATATGACCAGACAAACAATTTGAGACTAGTTTCGTCAAAATCGGAGCATTCTAAAAGAATTATCCCATGATGACCTTGAGACTATAATCCTGAAACTAATGACCTTTTTTAATCCTTATGACCAGATGAACAAGTTGGTGTAGATTTCAAAGCAATTAGACCAGTTTTGACCCCTGTACAAAATTTACTCCCTAGTTTTTACATCGTCCCCTTAGAGCCAGAACTGGCTATGTCAAAAAAAAAATGGAATTTTGAGATATGCGATTCAAAGTTTGAATATAGTTAAAAAATAAGAAAATCAAGTATAATAAGCAGTGTTTGAAAATCTGGAATAAACAGTAATCTTCCCAGTTCAAGTTACTTACACTTTTTCAAAGTTGATATATAGGCCTCACACTCGTTGATCAAATGGATGGTCGAAAAATTCCAAAATGGACATGGCCAGTTCTGGCTCTAAGGGGACGACATGTTTCCGCATTGTTGATTTTTCTAGACTTTTGACACATTATTCTGTGACACTTTAGGAGTATGATAACACAAAAATCGTTTCTGTTGCAATTTTTAAGGTCAAAAACAATTTTCTTGTACTAAAAACAATTAGACCTGTTTTACTTTTGATCCCTGTACAAAACTTTCCCCCATTATTTTACAGGAACCCATTGGTTTTTTAGAATTTTTCTAGACAGATTATTATGTGACAATTTAGAAGTATGATAACACAAAAAATATTTCTGTTGCAACTTTTCTAGGTAAAAAACTCCAACAACTCCCTTGCACTAGAAGTGTTTTTCTCCTTCGCACACCGGGCCGATTGTTGAATATCTTTAGCTCCATGAATTGCTGATATCTATGTGCATCCATTGGTTTTATTTGGGGATAGGACAGTTATATGATTTTAATAATTTATTATGAATTTACACTTGGTTTGGCCCTCCTCCCCTAATGGGGACTACAAAACAATAGCATAGGAGATGCCCCATAGTCTAATGCAACCCAACTCAATGTAGCAGATTTTAGTCACTGCGAGAAGGCCTGGAAGTCACATTTTTCCTTTCGACATATTTGGAGTTACACCTTAATGACTCAACTTTTAAAATGATTTGTCGGCAGCCTTTGATACGTACATTGACCATTACACACTCTTATAACATGTATGAAGAGGATGGAATGCTTCTTTGTTATCACTGACTTGGCTCTTTATTGGTTCCGGTGTGGCAGGAGATATGGTCCTCCGGGCTCACAGTCCGGGAACAATGGTGAACAATAGGCCAATCGATTCAGTTGACTCTTCACGCAACATTAGTTTCATGCTTTATTCCGTTGTCGTCTATGGAGCCCGGACTATGATACCTGCCGGACTTTGATTACTTTCACACCGGTGTAGAAGTAACCATTGTCCGGCGTACTCATAGTCCGGGAACAATGGTGAACAATAGGGCAATCGATTCAGTTGACTCTTTACGCAACATTAGTTTCACGCTTTATTCCGTTATCGTCTGTGGAGCCCCGGACTCTGGCTCCCGCCGGACTATATCTGCGTTCACACCGGTCTTATCTCCTAGACGCAATGTTCCCGGAACCACCGTAGGTGGCGTAGCTCACGACTAGGGCTTTGGCGGAACTCTCAATAAGTTTCGTAGTGAAATACCCGGTAATGACCTAAAACGCCCCAGATATCTATGATGTAGCCAACATTTTAACATTGTATCGCATGGAACGCCTTAGAATGGTTTCAACAGGGTTGGAAACGCTGAAAAACATACGAAACAGCATACATCTGAGCCAAAAAGTGAATTTTATGATTTTATTTAAATGCCCCGTGACGTCACGATAAGCATCAGGGGGGAGGATGAGCATCGGGGGAAGGACAAATGATCACATGATTAAGCCGTCTTCGGAAGCATTCGGATGCTCGGGAAACGTCACCCAAACAATCTTTTCTCTTCAAATTGATACCAAATTTGACCGACTTGGAGTAATTGTTTAGATTTTACAATCGAATCATTTTTCGCTACGCAAAAGTGTAAATTTAGAATGTTTTGGCGTTTTGTTTTAATTAGGTAAGGTTTAACCATTATATTTTCAAAACTAACGAACATAATCCCGCTTGGCGGAGTGGATAGAGTTCTCGCCCCGTGACCATGCCATCCCAGGTTCGAATCCCACACGGGGTGTATGATTTTTTTCTTTCATCTTCCTATAATTAATAATTTTAGCCACTAATGGTATTCAAAGTACTAATTAGATTTTATTTCATTTTCTTTGCGAAAAATACGTGTTATAGGCTGGATCGGACCGTATGAAATGAATAGGTCTACACTCGTACAAGACGAAAAATATTGTGAATACCGTACCAAAGGGTGGTGAAAGCTGGCGCGGCGATACACTAAGCAAATATTATCATGATGATGTGTGATGAAAAACATCCGCAAAATCAGTAGGTGAGAGGATGCATTCCCCGTATGGGTAATGCATCCTCTCACCACCAGAATCCTTCATCAACAACAACCATTCTCCAAGCACAGGAGCATAACACAAAATTATGTGCAGCATCAAAACAGTTCAAGACATGTACCAGTACATTGAAATCCCTTCAGCATGCCTTCAACAAACAACCCAAGGGCCCTTGGAAGTTATTTGGAATTTTCATTATTGATGAGATATCCATTCATTTAGGATTGGCACATGTCTATACCCATCATGCCCCCCATGCGCCCGGAGGATGCGCCACAACATCTATAAATGTACAGCTGGCCCCCTTCATCTGGCCAGACCCAACACATGGCATCTAGGCCTATCTCTAGTTCCGAAAACTCTGGATCGCGGTATGAGAGTGTCACTAAATACTATAACAGCTGCACATGAAATTAGCTGTTAATCAGCTATACAAGGTTCCATTGTTGCGAGGAACGTTGTTATGGAGGTCGAATATGCCCCTTCAATTATGTTATCTTTTTCAGGAATATCATTTGTACTGCTTCTCCAAAATCTTTATCTACAATCAACGCTTGCTAAGGAAACACCTGTCATTGAATTTGTTGATATCTTCACTGCCCCAACTCTCCCACACAAGAAATTGGTGCTCAAAAGATATTCCTGGGACAATTGGGTTCCTATCGAGTTCTCGAAATGCCACAACATGGTCAGATTTCTACAGAAGTAGTTGTTTCAAAGGACATCTCAGATGTCAACCATGTGATCACCGACAAGACGGCCAATACCTACCCCTTGTTAAACACGCTACCAATGCTATCTAGAGCTATAACGAGAATATCTCCTCATCTCTGCCAATCCATAACGTGTCTTTCACTGCAAGAATACATCGAACCCTGGCATTGGCCGGTTGGTTAGATTGTGTCGTGTTATGTCGCTATAAATCTTTTAAGCCCAGGACGTACGCGTAATCTACCTTCTGTAGCGGATTCATATGCGAATGTCTTATTTCGAGTCGCGTTATAAGATTTTGGCGCGCCTGGCAATATCTTGCCTCGTGAATTCTTTTGATCAACAACAGAAAGTCCTGCTATAATTTCTTCCAGAAATTTGGAACTGATACAGCGTGGAAGATTCCTCAACATAGCACCACATATGACTCTTGTAGCAGATAAACCTACACACATTGTCACCGTTACCTGGAAAGATTTACGATAGCAGGATCAAGGAGAAGCTGTTTGACACTTAACACCCTCAATTTTCGTGTTCGCCACACCAATCCACAGCTAGGCTCATCTGTTACTGCATGCATCTCACCGGCTTAGGTTTTACACTCAGAAGTAGTGATTTGCGTTGCTTCCATGGGTCGTTTTACCGAATCTGCAGGATTCGTGCTCGTATACGGCAAGATGTCCGTCTTGCAATCCCGGCAAAGAGTAGCTCGCTTCCAGTATCATTTGGCGAAAGAGATTGGCAAAGACCTTGACATGGAACAGTACCTCTTCTAATATAAATTAAAAAACTACTTAATAATACACATAAGCGACAAAGCAGGTAAATGTAATAATCATATAGTAAGAATAATTGCCCAAAAGGCAATCTGCCAAAATGACAACTGTCAATACGAGTGGTAAAATGGTCTTCGACTGCCTCAGAAATCTAAGGAGTTATAATGTAATATCACCTTATCGCAAGGATAAAGGACATCGCGGATAAACAATGAAGGCGCCCTCTTAGTTTCCATTTCCATGAGAACGGAGAATTTGAACATTCTGTATTATAAAGCTACATGCTCAAAGTTTACCTTTTCGTGGTTTTCAAAAATTACACTTTACATAAAATTCTCAAAAAGTCGTTTATTTAAACTATAATAAGGCTTCAATGGTAATTGAAATTTCCAAATATGAACCTTCCCCCAAAGAAACACAATGCCGGTGAGGATGCATGATATTAATAGCAACATATAATGGACTGGCATTATGCGTTATTGTGGGGGGCGGGACCCTTTTTTGCAGTTTTTTTTCAGGGGGCCTGAACACTAAATGGAATGCCAAACAAAACAACAAAACACTTTACAAATATACTACCATACCACACGATGAGGTAAGCCTGTAATTACCAAAGGGCTCAGTTCGTAGTCTGGGATGGGGCGAAAACGCTGAATGCAGGGTCTGCGTATAAGCTATTGAACTGTGTCATGTGATTGAGATTTTAATAGTGAGAGTTAACTTGCTCATGATAAAATAAGCGCGGTCAGTCGCCATCGAGTGGTTATAACTCCCTGGTTACGGATCAAGCACCTTTTGGAATGCTTATGAAGGGCAGTAGACTGTTTGTGTGTTGATCATTTCGATCGTGGGGCAGGACTCAAAAGCGTGTTCCATTTGACATAGTAACAACCGAATTACACATAACACTTCGCTAGCGAAGGGGCCATTAAGCAATGAGGGCCATTTGTGTTGCAGAATAGAGTTTGCTTGGCGTGAAGACGGTTATATATCCAAAAATTTGTTTTATCAATTTCATTGCACTACTCAAAGAATAGTAAGCTAATAGGTATTTGGGTATGGTTATAAAGGGCGCCTCGTGTAGCCTCTTGTAGCTTATGAAGACAAAATGTTTTCTTGGCATCATTTAAAAGCTCCATAACAAAGGGCAGCTATGCAACATCTTCCGTTCTTCATTGAAATAATACTGGTCATTGAAATGAGACATGCTCTAAGCTGTGCCTTTCCAGGAGAGAGTATGCCCCGAGTTCTCAGACTTTTCTTATTTTGTTTCTTGATACAAGTGTATTTTGAGAATAAAACAAAACTTGACATGATAAGTAGTTGCTAAACACCAAGCAAAATTGATGATGAATATAAACTATGATGATTTATAGATGGCCTCCTTCATTCTTATCCGGCGATTGTCCTTTGTCATTATTGAGATTATTATTATTAAAAATTGTTGAAAGAGATTATGCAACAAATTACAAATAAAATATTACTGATTTTAATTTACATACAAATACTAATGATTACAAGACGGCCGTCAGCGTCTTGTTCTGTTTTGATGCGTCTTTCTTCTTTATTTCTTCTGGCAACATTGCGGTCTAGCAGTCGTGGTTTGAGGATTCTGACAGAGTTATACCAAATGACCGCTACGTGTCCGTTGAATGTTCATATGGACTTTACCTCTGTATGACCTTTGAAACGGACCACAGACATTTAAGATGTATTTAATTGCCAAAAATATCTATCTACAGGATTATGCCGATATATTTAAACTTTTTCAGACGAACCACTATGACCAAGCTTCAATGGCTGTTCAGGGATAGGGGTCAAAGGTCATTACGGTGGGTTAATTTGAGGTCTGAAAAACCAAAATATGTCATTTAATTGGCAAAACTATCTTCTTCTACAGGATTATGCCGATATCAACTAAAATTATTCAGAGGAACCCTGACCAATGCTCCATATCGGGTGTTGCAGGAATAAGGAGGCAAAGGTCATTAAGGGTCACTTCCGGTCAAAAAACAAAAGATATTAAAAATTTCAAAATTTTTATCTCAAAATGAAACATAGCGAGGAACATAACCTCAGATATGCAGGTTGTTAAGCGATGTTGCAAGGCATTTTATTTTGGGGAGTCAAAGGTCATTTACAGGTCATTTCCGGTTTTGAGCTAAATAATTTAAGATTTTATCTCCAGAACCAAAGCAATGGCAGATTTTTAAAAATTTAAAACTGGAACAATGAATTTTGGCTGTGTACATGAGGTTTTTTTATATGGGGTAAAAGTGTTTTCATTAAGGGGGTCAACAAATGGGTCAAATGGTCAAAATGCTAAAAAATAAGACCAAAGGCGATATTAGCTATAAGCCAGGAATTCAAAGCCCGTTATTGCTACAGTGAGGGTGTAACATTAATAGTAGTGTAGGTCTATGATTAGTATTGACCCCAAAGGTCAAAGTTGAAGGTCAAAGGTCAAAATTTACAAACACTCTCCTCTTGAGCTAAATTTTGTCAGGATAATGCCAGTGACATCCTAAATGCAAAAAAAATACAGTGACCCCATCCTTGACCCAGGGGTCACATTATAGGGTTAAAAGGTCAATTCCCTGACATGCTTTGATTGAGTTGAAACTCAACATAATGAGCCTTGTAACGTGTTAACATATAAAACTACATTCATTTGGTCAACAAGAATCATCATTGGTCACAGATATTAGGCATGGGGCAAGGTCCATTCATATTTTATTCCAGGCCGTCTTGTTCGCCATGTCGTCGCATGGCTAGTATAATCGACATTGGGAGATAAACGTACCCTTGGACCCCTGCCAGTTCTGTATACGTTTGTTACAGTGGCTTTAGAGGGCCTTCCAAGTTTGCGGTGATTTGGAAGCCATATAAAAACACCAACAAGGCCTTAGGTTTTTTCGACTCATTTAAAAATGCATTTTTCGTGCTAATTCTGAATGTGCCCAGGAAAAATGAACTACTTTTACATCTTTTGAAGCAAAAATTGACCGATAGTAATTTTGAACGTCGAGTTCTCAATTCAAAGATTAATCAAATTTGGCATTAGGCCATACATTCTCATTGATTTTTATGTCCATCGCTAGCAGCAGAAACCTATGCATGCAGAGAAAATCTGACATATGCCAAGTCTTGGACGCGGATAATTTGTGAGAATTCTGCAGATTTACCCGACGATCATTTGACTGTGCAATTAAATTTGGCGAAGAATGGATTGTTTGCTAGAATGCGAGGACATACTCATATACATTGCGCAGCCACATTTAATGATTTATTTATACTTGCCTATGGCATACTCTAATTACTAAAAATAAGCTCTCTCTATCTATCTTTCCTGCCTGTCTGTCTGTCCTGACTATGCCGTTTCCTTGTGCTTTGACGTATGGAGCTGACTATTTTGGCACGTGGGTGGGTAATGACAGTCTGAGGGTTGTTATCGGACTTTCGAAGTGACCCCGCAGTTCAAAGGTCATCTAGAGTGAATGTGCTTTAGAAATTGACTTCCAATTCCAGAATTTGCTTAGAAATTGACTTCCAAATTCTTAGAACCAAATTTGACCAAAGGTACTGTTTACCTCAGCACAGAACAATGTTGAGGTCAAGGTCACCCACAGGTGGAACTGCACTTCTGTGATCCAACGTGGTGGCAGGGGCTGCAAAAATTAAAATAGCAAGTAACCATCTAATTAGGTCAACGTGAGTAGATATAATTGCAGGAAGTATATAGAATTAGAGCTACATAGCTACCCCGACGTATCCAGGTAGTGAGCGCGGCTGCGAGCGCACCCCCTTTTTAATCTTAGGATGAAAACACTCTAATCAGCCAGGGGTTGGGTAGTTTTCGGAATTTTGTTCGCGCCCAACCCGGTAGCATGGTATCCTGGATCGCCGATATATTGTTGTTGAACTGTTGTTTACGCTCTTGCTTCAGCCAAGAACCTTCTATCTGGATATGTATGGTTATGGTTGTACTAGTCGAGGTTGGATGAAAAGATTTGAGCCTAGCTGGGGAGAAAATATGTAGGCCACATTGAATTTTGCATGTTTATCTCTTGTATGTTCATATGCATTGAATTATATACGCTAATCGAGTATTTTATTTGGAAGTGAATAGGTGTGACAAAAACGACGGAATCTGCTGCGTGCTTTCATTCATCATGGATTGAATGGGCTAACCCTACAGCCATTCGTAAGGGTGGCGCCCTCATTCCCAACGTTTTTTAGAGGTGGACAGCTGAAATTGAAGATGACACAATGTTAAAAACCTCGGCCAATTTTTGATTGCGGCTGAAAGTCGGTGATAATACCAATTTTTCGGTAAAAACATGCCATATTTTAGGTCATTTAGTATACAAATAAAAACCGGTCCTTCCTCGTTACTTTTCAGAGGCCACTGCTACAAGAACTAAAAATTAATTTAAGGGTCCTTATCAGCGATATTGGTCTAGATTGGTGTGGGGCATATAATGTTTGAAATTATGTTTGGACACCCAAGTAGGCATATAACTTCATTAACTAACGCGAAGTTGGTGATGGTGGAGATAACCAAACGCAGTCCGATTTGGGCTCCCAGCCACTTGTGTGTACCTTTTTTTTCATAAAGAACGTATCTATTGGAAATCAAAGTTTAGTTCTGATGTCCCCTGATGGCCACTATTAATTGGGGGTAGTCCCTAAGTCCTCAACCAAACTAGCTAAGATGTAGTTTTTTCACCACATTAACTACCCATGTCGTTCAGTCCGCGACGGTGCTCTTTTGTACTTATGGAGGGGAAAAATATAAAGAAAGGACAGCAATGGTATTATTTTTATATAATGGATATAAAAAAAAAAAGAGTATGAGTGGAGAGAACTCTTCGTATGGCTTCGAGTAGTGCAAAGAAAACTGTATTGTACAGTTTCGTAAAAGTCCCCGGATGTAATACAATACTATTTTTAATATTGTATCGCATCCGAGGCCTTTTAGCGCGAACTACATTATTGAATGACTGGTAGACTTTTGGACTACAACACTGTCAAGTGTAAAAGCAAGGTTTGGTTTGATTGCCTGAATATTTACTATAATAATAATAATATTGAAGGCATTTTTCTTGTATGATACAAGAATATATGCACGCGCGGAAAAATATTGTACTCGTCTTAAACTCGTACAATATTTTCTAGCTCGTGCAATAAGTTAAGGAGAATATTCGAGTTTCTGTATATTCGTAAATCCGAAATTGCGAGGCGCAGCCGAGACATTTGGATTACGAATGTACAGAAACGAGGAATATTCCCGACTTAAACCCAGTTGCATGGTAATAACAATGTACACATCAATACGTTTGTTAAAGCAATGTTTCGTATCGCATGCAGTATTATACGTTATGGAATTGACACGCCCGTTTTGTTTACTGTAGATTCGTAACGTTTTTTAATTTTGTACACAACTTCTTAGACAGCTGGTTTTTGTATACCTGTAATTCGGAACTCTTTCTTCTTGCAAACGAAAAGTCTTAAACACATGTCATTTGTATACCTGTACATTCGTAATGTCTTTCACCTTTGGATACAAACTTTGAAACAGCGGTCATTTGATATACCTCTAGATTCATATTGATATTGATTATTTATTCAAGTGCCCACGGGTAGCAAAATCTAGCAAGCTTTGACAACACCTACACACAATTACATATATGTTATTGTATACTGTACTGAGCTTTGATTGGCTTTGTTTCTCTCTAACGCGTTTTATTTTGGAAGCGAAGAAGACAAATGGAGATCCATATCCCGCTGAAAACCTATAGTGATTTCTTCAGCTTTATCCGCTCTCCCACCAAAGAGAGATGAAATTGTTAAAGATACCAGAATTTTTACCTGAAGAAACACTTGGATACCGTATGAAGATCTACCGAGGCAAGGGAATTTATGTAGGCGCCGCAAGCGGCATTATACCGTTAAAGAGGAAGCGAAAATGTGGGAAATGGGAGTCCTTGGAGATACCACTCCCCAACAGTGGTAGACACTCACTGTCTTGTACATGTTTGGAGTGCACTTGCTCTGAGAGCGGTATGAACACCGGAATCTAATCTAAGGTATGAAAATTCTCAAATATCCGTCCCGCTGATAGCCAAGGGTCAGATTCACCCCCTGTGAATCGGCAGCTTCACGGACTAACCTGCATTTTGAAAGATAGGGTGGCAGAATACTGAATTCATACCAAGATGTCTTCAGTATACTGAAATGTCTCAAAGAATCGTCAGCGGGGTCTAAAGCATAGGACAAGTTACTTTTATGCCCTGAGCTATTGGAAATTGCTGTAGTAAAGACCCTGTTAAAGGGGCGTGTTCCGCTCGTCTTTGGGACCCCCCTGATTTACCCGGCAGTATTTGTATCGATTTGATATCAGGTGAAAGCCGTATTTTTCTCTGTCGTCCTGAAATTTGAGGCCTCGAACCATTCATTCCCAAGATAGAACAAAAAAACGCTGTTTTAGTGGTTAACCACTTTAGACCACAGTATGGAATAGGGGCTTTGCAACAGCATTATTGGCGTCTACCATCAAAACCGCAAAGTTGCTTCCCCGGTACTTGATGGTGGGTATGTGCAAGTGCCAGGCTCCTCATATCAAGTAGAGAACACAATACACATAAATCGGAACAACCACCCTTTAAAGTGGCTAAATATACGCGCCGTATTTGTCAGAAATTGATTTTTTATTGCATGTTTTCTAATAAAAGTCGGAATCCCGGCTTTTTCAAGTCTAGAAACAGCCGTAAAAGACATTCAAGCCGCTTTAAATAAATAATGTATTTTCCACAAACAATATTAACATAAGGTGTTAATTGATAGACATAAAATGGCAATTAGAGACAAAATGGGTAGCTATTTTGGAATATTGGAAACAACTGATGGTCTTTAAAGGGTTCATTAGGTGATGCCTGGGAATAAGAACTGAGCCGTGCAGATGAAAAAAACCTCTATCTTTCAACGATTTAATTTTAGTTTAGTTCTGGATACAAAAAATCAAAAGGAAAGTGTGCGACAAAGTCCGAGAAAAAACAATAGAAAAAAACGGAACAACAGTATTAATGCTTGTTTTATCTTTCATAAAGTAGGTAACTTTTATACTGTGAGCTTTGAAGCTTGCTCGATTTATTTGGCAAATTGAAAAAATACTTATAACAGGTACCATAAGTATAGAAATGACAGGTGTATTTTTGCTTTGTGAGAAGAGTGTGACACAAAAATAAAAATCTGCACATGTATAAATCGGTATTTGCTATATAATGACATTGATGTATTATCATGGTAATAAAATACGGACAGGAAAGGATTTTCATTAAAAATATAAAGTATAAAGAACAAAATTAAATGTTGAATAAGTGAACATAATTCTTTGTTTATTTATAGAATCGTTGAAGAGTAAAGAATTTTAATTTCACGATTAATGTTCTAACGATGTTATTACTTGTTTATGTGTTAATTTTCTTTTTTTTGGTACAATGTAATTGCAGATTGGCCATGTTATGATAATTATTCATTCAGGAAAATTTAGATTTATTTTTTACGACTGGACACTTTTCTGTACGAATGTACAGATTCTGTAGATTCGTACAGAAAAGAGTCAATTCGTGAAAAATAATCTCACAGTTTTTTGAATAGACTGACGTCATAGCAATGGTTTAAATTCTTGTATCATACTCAAAGCCATTCAATATTATATAATTCATGTAGGTTATTACCTATGACACCGAGTGCTCCTTTGGTTTTGTTTTAAATAGGAGTAGGGAATGTCAAAGAGGTAGCTATGATTAAAGGCTGGCACCCGGCGTTACCACCAATACACGGGGTGTTGTCCTGGGTGTTCACATTGTCTGTCATCCCTGCCACGAGGATTGCAAGTTTTACTTAGTATTTTCAAGTATTTTAGCCTACCACATTTGTATCATGCATTTGTCGTTATTCACACACGATCATAACTAATAAAGTTCACACCTGTACTGATCGAAATGGGTAATAGTATAAAGTTGTGACCACCACTTCATTTGGAATCAGGATGTCGTCAACATAGCAAAGATTTCCATCGATCTCTTTATACACCTGAATGGACGACGTTGCCTGACCGGATGAACTGACATTCGGTGTTCAGGTTGATCGTCTTGTTTAGAAGATGAGAAGTGCTCCCAGCCTACTGTATGTATTTTTGTCTACAACGAAAATTACAAAAAAGACAATGATACAAAAAAAAAACCCCAAAAAAACGGCCAATTAAGCAGTCAAGTTCATTGAAATTTGAGAAAGCATTAACACTTCAATTTTTCCAAAATCAAGTGCCCTCTCACTTTATCAAATCGTTTCTTCTAGTCGTAATATCATATTCAAATTGGAACATTACCAAAACAAAGTTTCCGTATTGCAAAACTCAAGGAAAATATTTTATCTTCAATATCAAGTTTTCATTGTTCTTCCAAAGTCAGCACCCTGTTCTCTGTGATATTTCTAATTTATGAAATGATGTCGTGCTATTATGATGCTAAACTCAGTAAAGTACGACTTGGTGACACCTAAGGTTCAGTATTGGGTCTCTCTCTCTTCAGCTCTCTATCTCTCTCTCCTCTCTCACTCTCTCTCTCGGAGGCACATTACTAGCTTACCGTCATGGTAGCGAGAATGTGTAGATCTCAAACCTGAATTGTGTTCTTACTCCTAGATCCGGGATGTGATTTTTCCTGATTCAGACTTGGACATGGTTGACATTGAGTGATACGCTGTACGTCGTTGTTGAAGCCGCGCCAGAGCCAGGACAATACTACCGCTCTGTCTGGGACATCAGTCTGAAGGTTGGCAGACTCCTTTTTGTTTGTAAACATTAAGAATATTTTTTACGTGAAGATCAGTAACACTTAACCAATGTTCATTATCAACTTAATAATTTAATTCATGCATTAAGGCAATTTACAGTTCCTTATGAATTAATACGTCGGTACTCGAAGTTTTAGTGAATAAAGAGGTGATTATGGTATAACGTAGAAGTAAATATTGTATACAAAAAGATATAGGAATCGCAAGAAACAGGAAGCTTTTTTACGATCTCAAGAATTACTGCTTTTGCTGGTGATGGTTCTCATGTAATCAAGGAATACAAAGTGATGTCTTAAGTCATTACTGATTTGGAGAGCAATAGCGCGATTCGATTCAATAAGGCAAACAATGTTTGTTGTCCTTCATCGCTCTCTGGGATATACAGTCGATGGGCAGTCGACGGTTGGATCTTTGTTTTTCGGGGAAAAAAAAAAAAAACTGTTTAGCTCAATAAGTTTAGAATATCACAAACATGTGTGCCAAATAGCGCGACTATGGAAAGAGAATCACGAAAAACAATTAGGTGTCAAAATGGACTGGGTCCTTAACATTTATTCTTTTTAAGGTCATCGTTCAAATGGTTTCCGGGTCAAGTAAGTGTTTGACGATGTTCGGCAGAGTTCTAAAGTTTAGTAATTTACTAGGTACAAAACAAAAATCAGATAATGCAACAGTTAAAAAAAATCAGCCTTGTAAGTAATATAAAAGTCAAAAAATATTAGGATGGTTTCTGGTGTTTTCGTCTTCCTTTTGTGTCACATTGGTTTCGAAATGGTGTATGGATGGTTTCCCCCGGGTTTTCGACTCTTTGGGTATTGATGGTTGTTGAGCATTGCCTGCGGATTTTTTGGGGGTTCAAAATGGTCAAATAAGGCTTCTAAAACAAGTGACACTGTGAATGGTTCCAGCTGTTCTGGATGGGGTCTAGTGTTTTGCTCCTTTTGGTATCAATGGTTGCTGCGTGTTGCCTGGAACCCAAATGGGCTATTTTGGTTGAACATACAACGTTGTCAAATTTGGTAAAAGTTCACCTTATAGTAAATGAGCCAATCAGAGCAAAGTTTTAAAATGAGCTAATTAATATGAAAAAATAATGATGACACAGGCCATGCCACCACTACCCACATTTCAAGTTTCTGAAAATGCGGAGTTCTTTCGTTTGCAATGAATATAGGGGAAAAAAAATAAAAAACCTTTTGGATTAGGCTGTGATAGTAGTGAGTTTGAAGTAGTAAAATAATTTAAACAATAAAAAGAGAATTTTTGTTATTACTTTACAAGTGGAACATTTTGAAGGAAAATCTCAAGCGAAGTACGATTGAGAACTTACTTTGAAAGATGAATACACGGTACCGGATTGTGATACTCTGAGAATCGTAAAAATATCTTCAAGCAGAGAAATTAGCCCTCGATCATGGCTTGTTGTGCCTCTTAGCCTGTGGACGCTATGGGATGTTCTTGCCAAATTTACGCATCATACTTTCAAGGTGAGGGAAATTTCGGATGAAGCTTGTATTCCTCGTGATCGAATTTTGGTCTGACACCGGCAGAGATGTTGATTATTTGTACGAGGGTACAATCATCATCCTGGAAAGGCATAATTCCACTTATGATGTGGTACAGTAGCATGCCAAAGGGAACACATGTCAAACCTGGTGATAAGAAATGTTAGTGACGGTTAATGTTCCATGTAAGAAAGAGTGAGAGCGGAGAAACTGTAAGAGTGTCAATTCGTGTGAACACGTTTTTCAATGTTGATAAAGACAAGCCTGCCATATCCCACCTCGTCCTAGCTTGTTACACTACTAGGTCATGAGCCCATAACCGAAACCCTGCACCCCCGGGGATTTTTGGAGACCACTATTTTTGGAAACCTTATACATATAGCTATCAAAATCAGGTTGTATTCACTTAATGCCCTTTTTTGACATATATCTTAATTTTTGATCCAAATTATTAATGCACTATGTGACTACTTAGTCAACCAAAACACACCAAGGAATTGTTGAACACCTTTTGGCATGCTTAACCTGCCTCTAGAGGGCGTCATATTTCAAAATGGCCACCCAAACAATGAAACACCGTGTATTTATATTTTTTTTTTTTTTTTTTTTCATTAATATGAAAAAATAATGATGACACAGTGCATGCACCACTACCCACATTCCAGGTTTCGTGAAAACTGCGGAGTTCTTCCGTTTGCAATGGATATCGGGGAAAAAGATAAACAACCTTTTGGAATTAGAGCTTTGATATTAGTGAGTTTGAAGTAGTAAAATAATTTTAAACAAATAAAAAAGAGAATTTTTGTTATTACTTTACAAGTGGAACATTTGAAGGAAAATCTCAAGCGAAGTAAGATTGAGAACTTACTTTGAAAGATGAATACACGGTACCGGATGTGATACTCTGAGAATCTGTAAAAATATCTTTCAAGCAGAGAAATCTAGCCTCGCTCATGGCTTGTTGTGCCTCTCTAGCCTGTGGACGCCTGATGGGATCGTCTTGCCAACATTTACGCATCATACTTTCAAGGTGAGGAAATTTCGGATGAAGCTTGTATTCCTCGTGATCGAATTTTGGTCTGACACCGGCAGAGATGTTGATATTTGTCACGAGGGTACAATCATCATCCTGGAAAGGCAAAATTCCACTTATGATGTGGTACAGTAGCATGCCAAAGGAAAACATGTCAACCTGGTGATAAGAAATGTTAGTGACGGTTAATGTTCCATGTAAGAAAGAGTGAGAGCGAGAAACTGTAAGAGTGTCAATTCGTGTGAACACGTTTTTCAATGTTGAATAAAGGACAAGCCTGCATATCCCACCTCGTCCTAGCTTGTTACACTACTAGGTCATGAGCCCATAACCGAAACCCTGCACCCCCGGGGATTTTTGGAGACCACTATTTTTGGAAACCTTATACATATAGCTATCAAAATCAGGTTGTCTGCAAAAATCCCCATCCTGGGTTAAAGAGTGAGGGCGCTTTTTTTCAAAATGGCGGCCAATATTCACTTAATGCCCTTTTTTGACATATATCTTAATTTTTGATCAAAATTAATGCACTATGTGACTACTTAGTCGCACCAAAACACACCAAGGAATTGTTGAACACCTTTTGGCATGCTTAACCTGCCTCTAGAGGGCGTCATATTTCAAAATGGCCACCCAAACAATGAAACACCGTGTATTTATACACTTAATGCCTCTTTAAAGGCAAAATGCCATTGTCAACTAATTATATACTTTGTCATGCACCTGTGAATTAATTTGAGGTAAAGTAAACACTTAAAAATGAAGTAGTTAACCTTTCAAGTGTATATATAGAGGGAGCTTTTTGTAAAATGGTCTATGACTTACTATACACTAGACCACAACCACAGTCTCCTTATAATCACTGATCACCTTGAAACCGCATAACCATGGTTTCTTGAGTCTTGATGTGTTGACGGATGGTTACTAAGTGAGCAACAAGCTACTTACTATGCCTGCTTGCGAGAGCTTCAGGCAAGGAGTGTACGCGTAGCGACGCAATCAAACGCGTCCACATAAGTTGTTGATAAGAAATTACCAACGTACTTCAACACACAGGTGCTCGGTTGTGGTCTATGTGGGCTCAGGGATGGAATGCCCCGGGGGAGCGTACTCATGTCTCTCCTGTCGGCATCTGTGTCGGCCTGTCGTTTTGTCTGGAAAGACAATCTTGGAATTGGCGCACAGGATGCAGATGTCAAAGGGAGACTCAAAGGACTTTAGATGGGCTCGCCCCTTATTGCGAGGAGAACCATCAGCGCGCAAGTCCATCCAGGGCACAGGTGTATGCTCTCCGTCTGCGCGGCCGTGCCAGGCGTCACCTTTGAGTGACCTGGTCTGGAGCGCCCCTGGAGCACTGTGATAGTCCTGTTTACTTAGGAGTCACCTTGGACTGCACTCTCATAAGACCCACATCGGAAGCAATGGCGTAGCTAGGGAGGGGCAAGGGGAGGGGGCACATGCCCCGGACACCACTTGGGGGGGGGATAACTGAGATCTCTCCAAGGCACTCAAACATGCTATTTAACTCAAGATCTTCCACGGGCTCCGAACCTTGGACCCCGCATGATTGTGAGGTAACCGAGAGCTCTCTGGATGCGCTGAAACATGCCAAAATGCAAGAGCTCCAGGGGGCTCCGCCCCTGGACCCCCGCCACGTTCAGCATAGTTTATCTGCTTCAAGATAAGGACATAACCCTTCTCCGAAAGCACTCGAACATGTTACTGCCCCTGAACCCCCACAAGGGGCTTTCCCCCATTATCCTGTATGCCCGCATGCCCTGAGATCAACGGCGCTTGCCCTGTGCTACTCATGTGTGGAGTGTGCCTGCCCTGTATGGGAGGGGTCAGCCCAGAAGCTTGACCCGTCGTTGGATGTCTCCTGCCGGCTTGTCGCGAGTGTCTCCGGCCAGCTCCAGCGGACAACTTATACATGCAGCAGCGTAGCATGCAGGAGCATAGCTGTCAAGTATATGGTATGGAGCGCCCTGTGTTTGGACAGAGGCCGGCTGCTGACCGCCTTAGGTCCGGGGTAGTTTCTTAGGCAAGTCCGGTCCTTTGAAACAGTCTCTAAGGAGTTTGGGGAAGTTGGCTTGTGGAAGGAAAGACTTGCTGTCAACCAAGTGGCATCTATTGGTATTGAGCCTGGTGAGCGTCTTCCGCCTGGGGCTGGCTTCTCGTGGGCGGAGTGGCGGTGTCTCAGCTGATTGAGATCCAGAATCGGCCGATCAAAGGTTTCCTTGCAGAAGTGAGGCTACCTGGAAGCAGATCAGGACACTGGAGCATCTCGTGGTCTGCCCAATGTTGGTGCTACAATGCACAGGCAAGGACCTTCCAGAATTCATAAGCAGCCAGACATTATACCCACCTCTGGCTAGATCACATTTGGGAACCACTGTGTTTGGATACGATAAGAAGATTTTCCAATTTTAATAATCATTGGTATATTGTTCAATTGGCGATCTTTTAAGCAATGCTGTTTCCTTGGTATATGAGCTTAAATGCAGCTCCTTTGATTCATAAATTGATCTTCTCTTTCCTCCTCCTCTTCTTGAGTCATGTCTAAATTGTCTTCTTCTGTATCAAATTATTCTTCCTCTACTATTATGTCAGACAACTCTTGTGGCATCAACTCTCCTGATGGCCACTTGTATCTAGTGCACCATCATTTAACTTCCAACCATGTTGATCTGGTGGAGGAATTTCTGGCTCTGCCACATCTGCCTCGCACCAAATCAGGGCTTGATAATTGGCTCTCTGGATGTGCATCCTCAACAATTCTCTCATACGAGTGCTCTGGCACATCAGTCGATCTTCCAATACTTAGGAAGGCATCGATATACTTGTCACGTTTTGACTTAACCCTCGTTTGCCTGAGCCATTTTTGTAACAAACTCCCGAAGGGTGGGGGGGGGGGGGGGTGATTTTCGTTAACGAATATCCGATTCCTATAAATTTGATACCACAGGGTAGCTTAGAGCTTTTCTTTCCATTGGTATCAAAATAAGTGCCAACATCCCCATTATGACCTCAATATGACGTCATACATGTATGTTGAGGAAAGTATGAAAATACTGAATATAGGGTGCAAAATTTCGCAATTTTAGCGACTCAAAACATAGCACTAAAATGCTCTCATTATATAAAACTAGTCATTTTCCATCAAGTAGAGCCAAAAACCGCATGAAAATTGGATATTCATAACATTTTTGGCAAAAAATTGAATTTTTCCCTATGTGTGTCTATGGAAATTGACAATTTTGCTAACATGCGAACTTTATGACGTCATTGTGATGTAATGCTAGGCATGTTGGTACTCATTTTCATAGCAATGGAAAGAGGAAGACTATAGCTATTCATTGGTACCAAAATCAAGTGCCTGTGATGTTTCTGTGTTGTGCTAGGCATGTTGGTACTTCTCTCCCGAAAGGGGGGGTGGTTGCATTTTGGCAGCCATTTTGAAAGGCGCCCCACGTTAAACCCGGTGAGGCCTTTTGTTGTCAGAACCTGAATGCAGTATGCTTATGGGATAAGCTTCACATAAATGGTTGTCTCCAAAAATCCCCCTGGGGGGGGGGTTGCAGGGGGGGTCTGTAGGCCCGTAGTCTATCATACTCGTGTCATTGAAAAACATGTTCATGCGAATGGACTTTCGACTAAGGAAGAAGATTCGAAGGCCGAGTCTCACTTGTACCTATTACCTTGAATTGCTTCCGTCCGTAAGCAAAGCTGCGTTCTTGTTAGAGATTGTTTCTTATATGGAAAACCCCGCGCAAGGAGAAGTGCGTCTTACTTTATTACTTTACTTTACTGTGTACATCTGAGCCTCTCAGTAGAACATGGTTGGGAAATAGGCGGACTTTCAGTCGTTTAAGCGGAGCGGAATTTGAAAATAACGATTTGCTTGTGTCTGCACACGGCTGTTTAAGTTTTAATACAGGGAAACAGAGCAAAGGTACGCGTTTGCAGTCAAACTATGACAAGTTCGAGATTGCGGTAAATTTATTATCGTAACATCTCGGGCAGCGGCAAAGCTGCCTGAGATGTTACGATAAAAAGCACCTTTTGCATGCCGTTAATATCGACATGGGATCTCTCTATATTTCCAATTTCCATAAGAATGGTAAGATTAACTTTACGTTAAAAGGTATAGGTTCAAACACTTATGGTTTGATGGATCCTAATGTTGCCTTAGCAATTAAAACGTTAGGTAGTTAACCAAACAAAAATGTTGTATTTTTTACTAACTTCTGATATTGTACATGCGATAAGAAAAAAAGATAAAAATGCTGTAGTTTTTACTTTTTGATCGCAGGTAAAACTTTAATGCGATAGTTCAACACTTATTACCTTCTCGTCGAAAGACTGGCCCTTCACTAGTTCTGGTGCACGAAATGCATGAAAGCCTGATGCTCCTTTGACGCCACCGGCATCTATTGTGCGTGATATTCCATAGTCTGCCAGCTTCACATTGACAATTTCATCAGGATCGACGGAAAACAGTAGAATGTTGTCGGTCTTCAGATCTGTGTGAATGACTCTAACCTTATGCAGATAAGCAAGGGCAGAAAGAGTCTGTAGACCAATTTTGTGTACCAGGGTCCGAGGAAGGACACTTCCACCGTAAATGGGCTCCGCCGAAATAGCTGGGCGAATGCAAACGAATTGCTCATTCACATGCGAAGCCAGGTCACCCATAGGCGCAAGCTCCATAGCGAAGCAGAGTTTACGGACTGAAACTCCTTCCAATTTCAAAATGTAAGAATGGCGAAGTTGTGACATCATTGCTAATTCGCTCCGAAACTTTGGAAAATGCTCTATGACTCTATCGATCAGCTCTTCATCACTAGGGGAACCTTTAAGGAACTTCTTTACCGCTACCATTTTCCCACAGTATTCAGCTTTGTAAACTTCTCCAAAGCCTCCCTCTCCCAATTTCTTGTGGTAGTCAATCTTTCCTTCATCGATATGTTCTAGATTCAGGTCCACCAAAAAGAGGTCGGGCACAAGAGATTTCAGTGATATCTTCTCTTCATGTCTAAATAAAAAAAATATTAGTTAGCACTAGGTAAATAAAAATGATTGCTGTATATTCCTTTTTATGTAACACTTAAGTAGATCCTTGTCATTTGATTGGAGGATAAGAGGTTACATGTCATTCAATAAATGATAACATGCGCCGTATACGGTCTTTTGCGTAAGCGAACAATATGGCACGATCTTGTTTCAATTTCTGCCGATAACAAATGTTTGCAACAGGTTCTATCTGAAATTCCTGACCCTGGAGGTTTCTTTGGACCACGTTTAATGCAGCGGATGTAGCAATTTATAGGAAAGGGTAAACTTGTAAGTTATCATTTATTTTAGGCCTAGCCCGGGCTAGGCCTAGCCGTGCATGCCTGGGTCTTGGCAAGGTATGTCAAGCACTCGTTGAATGGAACATTTCATCTTTAAACTCATGAACATCTTCTTACCATTGCACTCATAAACATTCATTATTTGTGTACTACCTCTAGATACATGTGTTGCATGCCAGGCTTATACCTACACCAGGTAGCTACCAGTTTGCTGCTGAGGTAGTATGGTTATAAATGAGAATCATATTCTCGAAGTTTGGGGTCGAAGGTTTGAAGATGTTTGTCTATAGTTTGAAGGGTACTGAATCAGAATTTTTGGGTCCACTCTCTGGGGAATGTGGGGAACATTGTAAAATATGGGGTAAAATTAGTACAGGGGAAAAACTAGAAATCTGTGTGGGGTAAAACTTAACCAGTGCTGCGATTTTGTTGAAACTGGTGTCAAATAGTTCGTTTTGTCTTATTTTGCCATGTTTGGCTGCGTAATTAGTGGGAAAAATGTAACAAGGGTCTACATGATCTATAGGGGTCACCACAATTGACCTTCAAATTGTTTACAGGCCTGTCACCCAAAGAATTAAAATGCATTTTATGCTTTCGTATGAGCAGAGCAATAATGTGACACCATGTACCAGTTTCAACAAATTCTCAGCATTGAACCATTGAAAGTAAATTTGCCCCAGAATGACCTTGAACCTTATCAGAGCTGTAGCTGTGTAACCAAAGGTCAGAACATAGACAAACTATACCTTTTTTAATCCTTAGATTGAAACAAATACATTGATGTGCATTTAAACATAATTTGGCTTGATTTCAAATTTACCCCTGTACTAATTTTACCCATTATTTTACAATGTTCTCCATTGATGGAATTTTAGGAAAGCCAACTGGCCCAAGTTCAAACAACTCATCAGTGAACTTTCATCCAAGCTGCCATACCCTGCTTCATCAAACATCAATGATGCATATTCCGCCTTCTGCTCTATGCTACATCAAGCAGCTAAACATTCCATTCCAAGATGCAGAAGGAATCTCTACACCCCCTGTTGGGACAAGGAATGGGACAAGTTGTACAAATTGTATCCAACTGCGATATTGCTTGGTCAAAAGAGACGTGCCAGATGGGAGGTGGAGATATCCAATATCAACTTTACCCACTCAAGCTGCAAGGCCTGAAACGCCATCAACAAGCTCACCGGGCGTAGCTGTCCAGCTAAGCAGTGTCATGTATATGCAAATTCCATCGCTTCAGTACTTGCCAACAATGGACAATTTGTAAGACCACACTCCACAGGCAAAAGCTATTAATGAAGAGATTAAACAGCTTCTCCAAACCTCTCCACCGTCAAGCCCCATGTCCCACTGATCACCTATGATGAGATCACTGAAGCAATTAAAGTTCTGGCAATGAAAACATCCATACAGAATTCTTGAAGAACATGGTACCTGAAGCTGTGCGATGGCTCTAACTCTTCCTCTCTAATTGTTTGAGATTGTCAACTATTCCTTCAAGATTGAACTCCAAAGATCATTGCAACTCAAGCCCTAGAAAGCAGCAAATACACCCAAGAGTTACAGACTTATCTCGCTGCTATCTCACCTCTATAAGCCTCTTGAGGACTGATACTCGGTAGGATCAATGATATAGTCAAGGCAAATCTAACCTCGTACCCCAGTTGGATATCTCAGAGGTTAAATCAACAACTCCTCAGATAGCAAGACTAGTTTATGACATAGATACGCTTTCCAGTTCAAGTTCATAATGCTGCTCCATCCAAGACAACAGATCTTTCTTCCTGGAGACCACAAATGGGCAATGCTTAGAAGCGCAACTTCGGAACGGTGTCCCACGAGGTTCTGTCGAGGTATATATATATTATATATATATATATATATATATATATATATATATATAATATATATATATATATATATATTATATATATATATATTATATATATATATATATATACAGCCTGATAAGGTTCAAGGCAGGTCATTCTTGAGGGCAAAAAAATCCAATGCTCAATTTTGGTGGAAACCGTTTTCAATTAATTCCTCTTGTCATACTTAAGCAGAAAATACATTTCAATCTTTGGTTGACAGCTCTGTAATACAATTTGAGTCAAGGTTTTTTGGTGACCCCTATAGATCATGTAGACCCCTGTTACATTTTTCCCACTAAGTTCTAACCAAATGCTAACGTTGTAATATAAGGCAAGACGAACAATTTGAACACAACTTTCACAAAACATCGGAGCACTGGGTAATCGTGACCCCAGGATGACCTTGAACCTTAATAGGGCTGTGCCTGTTTAACTAAAGGTCGGTACCTAGACAAACTATACCTTTCTTAATCCTTATAATGAGACAAATACATTGGTGTACATTTAAAAACAATTTGATTGATTTCAAATGTACCCCTGTACTAATTTTACCCCTTTCAAACTATAGAAAAACATCTTCAAACTATAGAAAAACATCTTCAAACCGTCTTCCCCAAACTTCTAGAATGGGATTCTGATTTTTAACCCTACTACATGCCAAGTCCATTGCATCACCACAATAATTATTATTATCTGATTATAACTTGTTGGTGTAAAAATCAGAATGGCCAGCATTCCCGAGAACACCCCAGCTTGTCATCTGCCATTGATATGTCCGCTGCAATTCTTGGGCTGCACGTGTCTTGGGTTGTCAACGTTGCTTGAGATCAGAATCAACGCGGTGTAATTTGTGATCCGTAACTGCGTCAAATTACTTTTGTCACGCAACGTTGCATTAGACTTCAAAACTGCTTTACTCAACATGTATTTCACAGTTTTATTCGGGTGAGGAGTAAAACGGAAATGTTTGTTTTACTACATGCTGATTAAATCTTGACTCAACTTGTTACTCAACACGCTCTACTCCCAGCACTGAGTAAAATAGAGTATAATAATTTAGAGACAAAATGGGCATTTTGGATTTTGAAAATTTCTTACCGAGAACATTTGATCTCCTCTTTGCCTTGAATAGTTACAGCTACGGTAAGGTCTTCCATGCTGAACATGTTGCAGTGCACAAATATGTCTTTGTTTCCATGAATCACCTCCGCATTTGTCATGTTTGCATAGCAAACAGGACAGGGAACAATTCGCTCCAGTTGATTCGGAATATCAAGTGAAATCAGTCCTATAATAACAACATCCAAATTTGGTACGAGGAAACACTATTGTACATTGGGACATGCCAAGCTACATATTACGGATATAAATATAAATGACGTTGATAGTGGCATTAATTTATTTATTCATTTTTCCTTATGAACATGGGGAGACCATTCAATACACTGCATTTGGTACCCATGGTACCCAGGCTATACAAAAAAGACACAAAATTATTTTAACTTAATGCAATTATACGTTTGAACAAACAACATTAACACTTAACTGCATAATGGGTTTGAACTTCCGTTAGTGCATAAGGGGGGGTCCTAGGGACCCCCCTAATATAACCACTTTCCTAAAGGATTGTTTGGATGAAATCCACCACATGTTAGAAGGCTTCAAAGATATCAACAATAAAGAAATAAAACTGAAGAAAGTTGTTCAGTAAGAAAATTAGGGGCAAAACATTGATTTTAATTTCGCGTCAAAATGTGCGAAGAAGACACTAATTTGTTTCTGCATTTTCTACGGCATTGCTTCGCCTAGACTTGTGCTGATTGCTTTAATTGGTGAAGAATGAACTATATTTACCATATGAAGCACAAACATAAATGTCTCATGCCATTTTATATTTTTTAGGGTTACTTGTATAATTTACCATAGGTTCCTACAGTAAACCGCTACATTATGTATATAAAATATTATGGCTCCAATGGCCTACTATAGTTTGCAAGATTTTTTTAATTAATTATTTACTTTGTTTATGTCACTAGGTGTATGCATTATGAAAATCAGAATCACAGTAACTCTAATAAGATTTTCATTTTTGTCATGGGCACTTCCGTTAGTGCATAAGGGGGGGGGGCTCCTAGGGACCCATGCTAATTAACGCAAAAACGACGCGATGGATTTGAATTTTTTTGCACCAATGCAAGCGCAACTAAAAGTTAGACAAATACAAAAAATATAAACCAAATATATTGCAGCGTTAAAAATCGCCGGCTGAAAAAACTAAAAATGGGTACCTAGGACCCCCCTTATGCAGTTAAGTGTTAAAATCATCCCAAGAACAACACATAATTCCAAAGAAATACCCAAAACATTTCAAAACAAAAGCGGAAGATAAAGTACACAGATAACCCTGCAAAAGACCCCCCCCCCCCAAAAAAAAAGAACTACCCACCAGGCGAGACACTCAAACACCCCTCACTAATGTAAAGTATCCCTCTACAACCAAACAAGCAAAACCTCTGCGTCCACCCCTCAAACTGAAGCCCATCCTCCTTACCCAAACCACAGCCACCAACCACCCGACCCACCTCCAAAACCAGGCCCCCTAAAACCCACATACCTCCCTCATGCCATCCCCAAACACCAATTGCCCCTAAGAACAAATACCATAACTACCCAAACCCAGCGCTTTGCCCAACGTCACATTCCAAGTACAACACAACCCCCAGAATGTCCAAGGAAAAGGCCCTGTAAAAAGCACAACACCTCGCTCCTGCAATTCCATTAGCACCACCCACTTCTTCACATGAGGGCACATGTGGTCCAGTGGATATGACTGCCGACTCATGATCCAAAGGTTGTGGGTTCGAACCCCGCTGCGGCCAATGTGTTGTGCACTTGGGCAAGGCACTTTACCTCACTTGCTTCGTCGACCCAAGCGATATTCGGGTAGCTGTTATGGGGAATATTACAATCTAAGTGCTGATAGGATTGTGCGCTTGGCCAGCTGCCGGCCTAGGTGAAGCGAAATGATTGTGACGATTTCCTGACGGCAGCGTAATAATAATAGGCAACAGCGCTGTGATCTTGATGAAAATGGCGCTTTATAAAAGCCAATATATTATTATTATTATTATTATTATCGTGTCCAAACACAGTAGTTCTCAAATATGATCCAGCCAGAGCTGGGTATAAAATCTGGCTGCTTCACTGAATTCCGCATGGTCCTTGTCTGTGCATTGTTGCTCCAACAGTGGGCAGACCAGGAGCTGTTCCAATTGTCAGTGGTGAGTTCCACAACCACAGGTAGTGTCCTGATCTGCTTCCAGTTAGCCCCACTTCTGCAAGGAAACCTTAGATCGGCCGATTATGTTCTCAATCTGTTGAGACATCGCCATTCAGCCTATGAGTCAGCTCCAGGTGGAAGATACTCACCAGGTTCAATGCCAACAGATGTTACTTGGTTGATAAAAAGTCTTTCTTTCCACAAGGCAGTCCAAGGTAATTCCTATATATGTAGACAGGATTATCACAGTGCTCCAGGGGTGTTCCAGACCAGGTTACTTTGAGCTGACGTTTGGCTTCAATGTTGCGTAGATGGAAAGCACACACCTGTTTCTTGGATGGATTTGCACGTAGGCGGTTTTTCTCATAATAAGGAGTGAGTTCATGCAAAGCTTTAGAGAGTCTTTCTTTGACAACTGTGAAGTCTGCATCTTGTGCGCTGATTCTAAGATCGTCTGCATAGATAAAACGACATGTTCTTGTACTCCTAGGTTGGTCATTGGTATATATGTTGAACAGGAGAGGTGCGAGCACGCTCCCTTGAGGTAGCCCATTCTTGAGCCTACGCCATCGGCTCTTCTTCGCTCCTAGCTGAACAAAGAACATCCTGTTTGCAAGCAATCCTTTGATGAGCTCAGTCAAGAGGATGACCTTGGTGTGTTCCAAAATCTTATGGAGTAAAATCTTATCTTACGTACCACCCACTGACACACCACAGCCATCGCCCTCACTCCCATAACCCCGACTCCATACCCAACTCCCACATCTCCTAACAGGTACAACAACAAGAACCAACAAATCCCCATTCAATACTAGAATCATGGTCAGATTGTTTTGCTTTCCCAACATTTTTTTTCGTCCAAAGAGAACCTTTTCATCTTCTTTAGATCGTGGGGTGGCGGTGTATTGAAGGTAGTTTTAAGACGGATGTACTTGTGACTTACCTGGACACCATTCCTGGATCAAATTTTTCTATGTGATCAACAATCAATCCCATTGGTTTGAAGGTGCCGTCCTTGCTACAAATAGAAATCATCACTCCATCACGACCACCTGTCACTCCATCATGACCACTTGGCACTGCATCACGACCATCTGGGAAATCCACGGCCTCAACTTCTATTTGATCATTGTCGGTATGAACATTGATACCCCTTCGCCAACCGATAGCGGTGGTGGTTCTTTCGTTCGACTTCAACACATTTTCTGCTGCGATACTACAAAATACATAAAAGAATGTATTCGACGTGTAGAGCATAAACATGAAGCGGTATTGCTTAATTGTATTTTCCATGAAAGGATTTTTTTCAGATTAGCATCCGCTCTTTTCTAATTAAAAGACACTCTCTGACTGGATACATTGCATAAGCCCAGTACAGTAGAGACGTATCTGATCTTAAAAATGAATCTATTGATGCTTTGTAAAATCATTCTGGTTTTACCTGAAGTTCCTTGTTAGCCTTCGGGAGCGAAGAGATTCAGAGCTCTTACTTCTGTAATTGATGTCAACCAGCAATCTTGAAACCAATCTGCTCCAGAAGCCAGGTGGTGTGTATGGCATCTTATAGCAGCGCATTACTTTGTGTTTGAAAAGCGTACTATGAATTGTTTCAATGATTGGCTTGCGATCCGGTAAAAGTGATGGAATGATGTATCTGGAGACGTATTGAGAATGTCAACTATGTCAACAAAATCAACGATTTTTAAACATGAATGTTCAGTGGATAAGTGTACAAACACAACCTTCAGTTTAAAACGGCTTAATATTAAATACAAAAGGTATTATCAAGGATGATTTGGGAATGTGTTTAAAAATCCGTAAAATACTGTTTAATTACTGGTATTTCGAGATGCATCCATACTGCCATTAGAAAACCATATATTTATAACCAGTGTAAAATCATACTTGATACTGATCTCTTGCCGTTATGCTATCATCATTTCCTGCAAAGTATTGTTGTGCCCTTTGCCAGTGTATATTATATGCTGCAAATATTGTCTATTTCACATCGAAAGACTGTGAAATTATGGTACTTTACAGTAATTTCTCAGTGTATTAGGCCAAGAAAAAAGTTCGTCTTAGCTTCCCGCGCGCATAGGTTAAAAAAATCATTTTACCGCATTTCTTTTCTTTAAAGGTTTTTAAGAGATTTGTAACATTTTTTGAAATCGTCAAGAAATAAAAACTTCAAAAAGAACTTCCACGTAGGCATAGCTTTTTTACTAAAAAAAATAACAGAAAAAAAGAACACCGCATAGCGCTTAAAGTATGAGCTACTGGAAGGTGAGACCGTTTTTGAGAACCTTACCTTCCTGTTTTAAGTTTGTTTCTTAATTTCAATATCCATCAATCAAATGTTACCTATCGCCCGAAGCAGATAGTGCGATTTCAAATCTTCCAAGAAGCTGTAGATATTCCTCGAATCGATCTTGCCCAAAACCACTTCGCTCACACAACACTTTCAGATTCTCTTTTGGTATTGTCTGGATATTGGGGTCACTGTCTTTGTAGCGGACAACGTCCATTAGAGTTCGACATAACCACGCTGGGTCCAGGAAGTACAAGTTCGTGAGCCGATAGGTATGGTCATCGACGTGAACCATGCTGCCTGACTCACACAGAAATGTTACAGCTTTCACAAAGGATTGGAAAAGAAAAAAGCTAGCATTAATATTTCTCCCACTGTTGTAGTTATGATTCTATTCGAGAGGTCATCAGAGCCATTATCAGAAAAAAATAAATAAAACAGAGATTAATTCGAGAAAACAAATTTCACCTAGCTGTTTCAACGCATTACAAATAATGGAGAAATAAAACAAATGTGGAAACTTTTTTGACGTCAAAATGTATTCAACGTCAAAGTAAAGAGTTTAAATAAGCAAAGGATATATTTTATATACGAGACATTTCAACTGTAATGTTTTGCTAATATATATTCAGTGTGACATTATTTGTCAAAAGCGATGACTTTATCTAACGTTTGAAGAGTGACAAGAAAAAAACTATTCAAAATATTACACTATTGTTACATTATTGTTTTAACAGGTAAACAACAAATCTTGACGAAAACTGCTGAATCTTTTATACGTTATCAAGCAATATTTTCCTATTCGTTGAAGCTGAAGAATCAACCCCACTGCAAGGGATAACGGACGAGAACGAGGTTGTAAATGGCCCATCGTAAATCCTAAGGTGATTACATAGTGCTATGTCGCTTGCCGCTCAGTGGCAAGCCGCTTGGTGTACGCCGCTTGCTAGTCAAGCTGCGCTATTGCTTGCACTACGTCTTGAGCGGCACCGCTCAAGAGTTGCTCAATGCGATTTGCCGTTTTGGGCAAAGCGGCAGCCCGGGCGGCAGGGAGATCGATTTATTGGCTTGACGCTTTGCCGCTTGGGTCACCGCTAGCGATTCTGAAATGATTGCATAGTGACGTAAATTTCATCATATGAGCGTCAAAGCGGCAAACGGCATGACACCTTTCAACGACCTTAACACCCTTGACCGGTATTCATCAAAGTGCCTTTCCAGTCTGCATTTTTATAATCTATTTTTATTTATTTGGGTGATTCCTATATTGAACTTGATAGACCGCCATCGTCTCTGTTTTCGTGTCTCTTTAAATATTAAGAAAGTGACATTCACGATTGACATGGTAGACTGGTATGTTTTCTCAAATGAAATGGCATTTGGACAGTAAATTTGAGGCAATTTAATAATCCGCGCTCATCAGAATCACCTTGATTGCCTTGTGGCCAATTATGAGCCGTACCGACTATAAGGCATCTCGCGCTGGGCGTTTTGGTCAACTTACATTTAGTGATTCATAACTTAAACATTTTCTGGTCACCATAATGGTGAAAAATTGGTTATCTACATGCCATTCGTTAAAATAACAGGCTTGAGTCCCTGATTTGATGAACTTAGCTCGAGCAGCCTATCTGGCATACACTTTGAGTAAGGCATGTAAGTAACATTTTAAAGTGGTAATCAGGAATTTATTTAAAAATGTAAATGTCTAAAAGAACACACAGCCTTCTCTGGAGGAGTGTTGAATAGGATTGGCCTAGATCTTAAGATAAGGACACTCCTCCCACGTTGGCGCTTGTCTTGCGTTCTAAATCACATAACTGCACATGAAGGCTGTTTTAGAAATATTCATCTGCAAAACTCAGGACGGCCCTCGGAAGATCATAGATAATAGATTTCCAATTAAGATCATTTTGTTCCGACTCGATGAGTTTAAGAAGATTCCCTTGTTGGACAAGTGGGAGGATATATATATATATTCTCTCCATCAGTCCATCCGCTGGGTGATGATAAGGCTTTTGATTTGTTCCTTAACGTTATTCCATTTTGAATTGACTTCATTGGCACAGGATTCTTTAGCGATCTCAAAGTTTTCCTTCCATTTGCCAATCCAATTTTTGCCATCTTCCGTTTCCATAGACATTCTCTGGACATTTTGGAATGAATGGCATGGAGAACACGATCATCAGCCTTTATCCTACACCTGGCGTAAGCAAGAGGGTGAGATTCAAGGTACGCATCAGATATTGTAGGGATAGGTAGGTCATATGGGCTATGAATGAAAGCACTGGTAGGCCCTCTAGGTGTCATGCCAATGAAGGACTTAATAACGTTCGTGTGCATATGATCTAAGTGCTCAAGCTGGGTGTCAGTGACCTATGAACGCCATTGAACGGTCAAAATGTACCTCAAAAAGGACACCACATATTGCACATAAACCTGTAGCTTGTGTTCATTGCGAATGGCAGAGCTATCTATGTTTGAAAGGTACTCCGAGAGTTTAGCATATATCTTTAGTTTTACCTTTAAACGTGATCTGACAACCAAGAAAATTTTCAGGAGCCACTTTGAGAGTGCTTAAGACATTATCGCCGATCAGATCATAAAAGAAGTTTCAGCAGGCTCTCCGCTCCGCTCCAAATACACTGGGTTGACGTAAGAGTAGGGTTCATAGTAAGGTTCAAATCATATTATATTTCTATGGCTATACTTAAATGTTGCTTTCAGTGTGCCTTTGGTCATGTCGGAATTTGTGGAATTAACTTTAAGGGGGGAGGATTAACCCGTTAAAGATGGCCAAACACAAGGTAGAATGTAATCTATTAAATGTTTTTATTTGATCGAAAACGGACATACCGTTCCTGAGATATGGTCCATCAAAAAGAAGCAGTGTATGCAAAAAATGCTCAAATGTGCGATTTCCTATACTTATTTAAAATAATTGTTTGACCTCTAAATAATTGCAACAGAAAAAAATTTGGCGTTGTTATACTTACAAATGATGAGAGAATAATATATCATATATATATATATAAGTAGCGGGGAACATTATTTGCAGGAAGGTTTGTATAGGGGGAAATATAAAATAGGTAGAATTGTACTGAAATCTATACCAACATTTTGGCCATATCCTAAGGATCTGTGGGTTATAGGGCAAACAAGATTTAAGGTCATCCTTGGGTAACATTTTCAGAATGCTCCGATTCTTTTCAAAATGGTCCCAAATTCTTCATATAGTCCCAAAAGACCAGGGAATATAATATGTGCACTTATTTCACCATTTGGTCACGTAATTAGATATCAAAATGTAACAATGATCTATATATCCTATGGGGTCATTAATTCTTACCATCTAATTTACATACCAAAATGTCAAACGCAGGGCAAATATGCATTTTCTTTTATAGGATATGACCAGTCAAACATTTTGAGACTAGTTTCGTAAAAATCGGAGCACTCTGAAAGAATTACCCCAGGATGACCGTGAACCGTTATGAGCTTATAATCCCGAAACTAATGACCGTAGATATTATAGCTTCTCTTAATCCTCATGACCAGATGAATAAGTTGGTATGGGTTGCAAAACACTTTGACCCGTTTTACTTTTGACTCCTGTACAAAATTACCCCTATTATTTACATGTTTCGCATTGTTGATTTTTCTAGCCTTTTGACACATTATTCTGTGACAATTAGGACGTGCGATAACACAACAATTGTTTCTGTCGCATTTTTTAGGTGAAAAAAAAAATCTTGTACTATGGCGATATAAGCAGAACGCCAACTCTCACACAGGTGCTTATTATTGCCTTTGTAATTTTTCTACAGCAATATTGATCTGAGAGGTATTATATGACCCATCAGTGTTACCTATTCGTTTTACTTGTGTAATCAAAAACCTAATACCAAAGAATTGACTTTTTTTAAAAGCATTGTATTCCAGCAGAATACTATCACATACCATTTTCAATTTCTTGCGAACTTTTGACAGGATTGTTTGGTATACTATTCAAGTGGTATGACAATTGTTCCTCTGTAAGTATTGGTAGTTTGGGTGGTTTTGACTCGCTGCATTTCTTCAATTCAACGGCAAGAATATTCCCTACCGTCAAGTAGACTTGCGGGACCTAGGAAAAACCCAGACGTAATTCAATGGCATGATATTTAAAAATCTTTCATTCGAAACACAGCAGGAACGATTTCACAAAACTTACCACGCATATCATGGACACATCTTAAGCTAAACGCATCGTAAGTAATACGGGCTAAAACAGTAACGATATGGGTCCAGAATATGTGAAATCGTATGAAGTCTACCCCAAGACTAAAGGCTGGCTCTCATAGTAGCGGCAAAGACCCAACGGATAGCGACGAACGTGAAAATCACAAAATGTTGACGGCAAAGCGACGGCAAAAGGGGGAAACCAAGATTTACTGACGGGTGTGAACGACCTTCAGCGACAACACGACGACAAGGGACGTATGGTTGCGGGAGGGAACGGAGTCTAGCGGCCAAAATCGGACGATGCTTGGGCGGCGAATGACGATGTCTCGACAGAGCCCAACGACAAAGAACGAGGTCAGACGGCTGGCAGCAGATTGGCTGACGGTGGGTTGCGGCGACAATGACGTGACTCAGCGTATTGCTGCCTGTCCTAGCTCTGTCCCCCGTGATAAGGAACTATGACAAATACACTGACGGTCACAAATGGTGAAAATCGCACTAAAACTTTAAATTGTGACCGCCGTTGCAATGCCGCACGTACTCGCAAACGACGCGCCATCAACAGTCATCACCATCACTCTCCTCCTCCGGCCCAAATTCGCAATTCTTCGGTCGCAACCGAGTCGTTTCAATCTCGTACTTGCCGCAATGTGTCGTCAGGGTCCAAATGTGACGTCACTTGCCGTTGTTTTTTGCCGTCAGTGGTCGTTGAAAACGACTAGCACGAAATTGTGACGACCCTCAAAGAAAAACGACTAAAACGGTATCGCACGGCATGGAAACGTCAAGGATATGAGGATTTCCGTCACAAAATTTTCAACATGCTGAAAATTTCCCGACGAACACGACTGATAATTTCGGCCGTCTGCGGTCGCTAGCGGATTCGTCAATTGACGCGATGATTGGCGGCAAATTCAAAATTGCAATTCGCAGCTTACCGTAGCTTGCCGTACCCCCTATTCGTCGCAGTGTGAGCCGGCCTTTTACGTACTGAGATGGAAGTCAACGTTTGATTTGATATGATGTGTCAGTGTATGTAAAACAATTCAGTTCTCGTACCACTAGTGTCGCTTGTTTTCGCGATCCACTTTTATTTCCTTCACTCTGTGCACAAGTTGACCTCTAATTCTCTTCGACCTTCCGGCTTGGTATGTGATATTTAACGCTACTATGACATAATTAATATATAGTTTGAAGGCAATTGGAAAGGTGTCTATGCTCGAGCAATTCGAAAAAGGTTAACGAAACCTTAGCACACACATTGTACACACGGATATACAGAATTTGGATTGCAGGTGACACAAAAACATGAAAAGCCTTCGAGAGGACTGATATCATTTCTAACACTATTAGCATTGATTCTGGAGCGGCAATGATAATATTGAAATAATTCAACAATATTACAGAAATTATAGAAACAAAAGAAATACTGCACCTTTCTTCCAACAAGTGGTATTTTTAGGTTAGATGGAAGTCCTGAGCCCCGTTGGCTGTATGTCATTTCACTGGCAACGCTGTAGATTTTCTCCTTTAGTTCCTTGATTCCTTGGCCTGTTGTTACCCGCGCGTCGACTGAGCAGACGCTATCAAGTACACCACCAAACATTGCCTTCAGATTACCAAAAATATCCTCATTTCTAGTTTTCATGTCGAGGTGGGTTCTGACCAGAATAGCCTTACTCTTTGGAGCCGAAAGCTGCAGAAAAGAACCACCATTATTGACTAAAATAACGACTTCACAGTAAACACAAAACACGATAACACAAAACATTTGGGGTTTTGTGCTGTGAGAAAAGTGAGAGTGCCCTAAGCTTACTAGACTATCATTTATGCTCTTTTACTGATAGAAATGTCTAATTTCTTGCAGGGCTGGCTGGGTTATACCCCATATTTGACGTTGAACATTTGATGGCAATCCACGTAGACTAAGGTGTAAACCGGCAAACCATATCTTGTAAGAAAATGCCTCAAAGCCACTATCAGCGATTTCTTCACAATGGAAAATGTACGCCCCCCCTTTCACTCCAGATTATTTTATTTTTTTCTTAGCGCCCATTTTTTGGCACTGTTGTATTGTAAATTGTTGTAGTAAAGACCCTGTAAGTGGCTTAGAGAAAAACATAAGCCGGCAGACCGAGGAAGTGATAAATATCCTTACTTCAATGTTTTGCAGCCATTGCGACAGCATCCTTTGATTTTCAACCACATTGTGAGTACCATCCCATACAAGGAGAAAGAGCGTATAAGGTGTAAGAAACATCTGATGAATAACACTGTAATCCGATCCACCCTTGAGATCCCAAATGGCAAAAACGATGTCTGTATCTTTGACCTGTGTAAAAACAAGAAGCAAGAAACCGCAGAGAGTACACTTTAATGTAACTATCTAACAAAAAACGCTGGCAACGTAAAAAGCCACCAAGTTTTAAAAAGAGTACGAGCGATATAAAGTTAATAAATGTAAAGAGAGCACCAAGTATTCTCAAGTGCGTCTGCCCCATTGGCAAACTTTGTTCCATTTCTTCCATTCCGAATTCCTTTGTTGAGAACGTTCGTGATATTTCATTAAAGGAACCATCACCATTAGACCAAATTGTTGATTTAAATAAATCAAACTGCATTTGTTCTTGATTAAGGTTATATTAGCAGTTGAGTTTGGAATTAGTATTTCTATTTCTTGTGTGTAAAGGGCGTCTTGTTCTGACTTTCTTGTTGTTGGAGATGTATTCAATACGGAATAAAGCCCAATCTCGTTGTAACATCATCCACGCGGCGCAATTGTCTTCCCAATGGAAATGTGTTCCAACGGATCTGCAGTCGATAGTTCTACAAGGTATGTTGGTTATGATATCTGTGACAGAGTTCAAATCACGTATATTTCTGGGTAGTTTTTGTACCAGTGTTTCTGTGAGATACCCTGCAGGAAGAAGAGTACTAGAGACCATAGAAGGTCCCGCTGCTCTGGTTGCCTCACATGAAGAGGGATTGTTTTGAACTCGGCATTATTGCATCAGCACCTCTAGCATGAAAAACTATAAATTATATTTGGGCTGTATGGAGGTTGATGGTTGGAAAACGGGCATTTTCTTTTGCATGCTTGTGAAGGTCAGACCGTTTGCTATTTTACATCAAAGGTCATTTAGGGTAAAATTATGTCACCGTTGATTACTACTAAAGTCTCCATATCCCTCCAGGATTGACTTGCAAGTTGACTTGCTGTGTAGAGCAGTTGGTCAAATGTAATTTGTTTTTTCCACTGTGTATGCATCAAAGTGTCGCTTGATTCAGACACCAAAGCTTTGCTTAACTTCCATGCTTTTACATTGACTCCATTATCGTTGTCGTCTTCTGGCCAAGTACATCCACTTATACTAGTCATTAGTGAGGTCTTGCCTGAATACTACAAATTATAAAATAATATGCGAATTGTCCAATCAAGAATAAGCTTTACAAAATGTGGTTTCTATGGGATAGTTTTACGTCGACAAGACTTCGTCAGTCTAATCTGGTCTTTGTTTTTAAGCAAATACAGACACCGTGAACAAAATTTCGGATCCTATAGAACAAGATGAACAATTTTGACACAAAGGTGGGATTATTATTTATTCATTTCAATCTTTAATCACTATACAATAACACAAAATAGATCGAAAAGATGATACAAGTCCAGACTAGAGTACGACATCAGAAAAAAAAATTCGGAGGCCATATCTCTGCAGGAGTAATGAATTGACAAATACAAAATACACAATATACAATAGATATAAAAAACATTAAAAAGTTTCAAGATATATATTTACTAATCAAAAACTGTTAAGAAATTGACCAGTCTTGGTCGTATTTTGCATAAAAATTGCATAAGAAGCCAGTATTGCACGTTTACTGAGTGGTTTGGAACTGCTTGTCACATGATTTTGGAGGTTTATGGCCCAGAGAGACAGAGGTTGAAATATTTTGGATATTGCGCACTTCTTATCTCAATTACGCCTCTGCCACCAATTTCAATACAGAATAGTTTGGCATCATAACTCTGTTCTTGTAGGTCCAAGATCAAACTTGAGTAGTTTTCATCTTGCGGTCGTGAGCATTGCGAATATTTTGTTCGAACGGGATGGTAAGTTCGATGGCAATGGCCTTTTTAGACTTGCGGTTAATGAGGACCAGGTCCGGTCTCTGTTGAGTTGTCAGAATATCCGGAGGGACAGTGGTGCCCGCAACTTTGTTTGTACCGGTAAGATCACAATAAAAGGTCCACGCAGGATCAGCAATTTCGCGAAGAGTGTCATGGACGATACGCAGAACAGAGTCATGACGCCATGTGTACCTGCCTTGCTGAAGCATGGCCTGGCAGTGTTTTAATACATGATGAAGTGTTTCCTTTTTAAAACATAAATTACAGTTTGTTGTCATCTTCTTGCCCCAACGGCTACGATTATTTTTTGTTGGGAGGGTGTCAAGAAAAGAGTTGAGCATAAATTTCATTACACCTTTGGGCATGTTGAAAATAAAAGATTTCCAGATATAATCGGCCTTTTCAAAGATGGACACACGTAACATGTCACCCTGGACAATGAGATCTTTAAGTTGATTGATCCATGTTTCATTGATTTCATCTTTGATAGATTTGATTATCCCAGCTTTTATCATTTTATGAGATGACATGGTGGTACTTTCATTGCAAACTTTAAATTTACTTTCTGCATAACAAGTAACAGAAAACTTCCTGGACCATTCAGATTCTCTGGCAAGCTTGGAATCTAAAACATTTGGACACAAAGGTGGGAGGTAAGGGAAGGTGGAAAGGTTTAAGGTAATGTGGGCATCCTAACAATAACTCCAGGATGACTTTAAACCTTAGTAGGGCTGTACCCGTGTATCTAGAGATAGGCACCTAGATAAACTATACTGCTTAACACCTAAGTGACCGGCGGGGGAGGGGGGGGGGGGGCCTCCCTATAATGGATACCAAAATTGTTTTCGCGATGGTCGCTTACGCGTGGGATTTTTCGCCGACATTTTTTGTAATTGTCTGACTTTTAAATACGCTTCTTTTCATACCAAAAAAATTTAAATCGGCCAAGCTGTTAATGAGTTAATTAGTGGGCACTAACGGAAGTCATCTGAGAATATTTTTAAAAATCGAAGAACCATAGCCATTTCTTTTTGCTGATATATGTACACATATACATATAAATAAACAATTATTACTAACAATAAAATAATTAACCCTTTATGTGCTGAAAACAAATTTCATGAGGACGTTGCTAAACCGTTACTTTACAAACCTATGGAAAATGACGTGTATTTTGCAACACCCGTAAAAAAACAAGATTGTCTAAAACTGCAAGTTTTGTGTTAAATATATGTAATTTAGTTCTTCTAGAGTAGATATCAACATAAAGTTTTCAAAAAGTTTGATTTAAGTGTGAGGCTTATTGGAATTTTCCGTCTTTTTGCCCAATTTTCGCGTGGTTTGAAAACAATGTTTTGCCCCTAATTTAAACCCAAATAATAAATTTCATTTTGTATTGCTGATTTAGTGTTGTCTTATGACCCTTTACATAAATTTCATGCAAACATTCTGTCGGGAAAGTGGTTTCCTTAGTGTGGGGTCCCATGGAACCCCCCACCCCACCCCTTAGAGTGAAAACCCCTTGGTCACTTAAGTGTTAAAATCCTTATCCGCTATTCCAACATCTGTGTACACCCCATCTGCATTGCTCATAGGCGATGCTTATACATAAAACTAATGATAAATAGTTTCAGATTTTCATAATATTTTTGGTCGAAATGGCTGAATAGACCATTTGCAGACCATGATCAAAATGACCAGTGATCACTAGATGCAAAATGACTTCGACTTATTTACTACTCCTTATAACCTTTTACCTATAGTCTAGAGGATTAGCAAAAACTCGTGCACTTTGTGATAAAAATATAACACTTGGCACACACTTTGACTATAATCAAAACGGGATCCCAGCTGTATTTCACATGTGGCGGCACCTGTGACCATTTTCCAAAATGGCCGCCATTCTTAGTTTCAATGCCGCTAAAACTGATGCTTTTATTATAGCTTTGCACAAAATAATGATGTCAAACTTGATTTTCGGGGTCAAAGAATCCAAATATGATATTACTTATAATATCTTGTGCAGCCATTTCATTCCAATATAGCCGCCAATTTGCACTGAAATATCTTTGTTCAAAATAATTATAATGAGTTTGTGTCTATAGGCCTACCTATGTTGTCAAGGCCAACTAAACCAATTTTGACAATGATATTAATATAAGTATGTATTTTGTATCCAATATTTTTAATTTTAATATTTAGCATAATAGTACATGTGGAACTGTATTTTTGTGAAAATTTCATATACAATCTTGCAACCAAGGTTTTTCTAAATCAAAATTGTATGAGGATTCCAAAAATCATGGGTGTCATTTTTTAAAATGTGTTCTTGGATGAATACTAGGGGGGGGCAAGGTTTACACTCGTTTATACAGGGGACAAAATATAAAAGGGGGCAAAATGTGTTTTAAAGTATACCATCATGTTCAGTACCTTTCAAGGATTACAGAAAGGTATAGTTTGCCCTACCTGAGTGTTATAGTACAAGAGTTACAAGGTAAAACGGGTTCAAGGTCACACTGGGGGTAAAATATCAGATTCATCGGTTTGTTCTAAAAATGGTGCCAAATTGTTCGTCTTACTGTACAGAAGCCGAAAATATAAGGTCGCGTTGTCAATGACGTTTTGATAATAATTAAGAGGCAAATATGGCCATGGTCCACAGGGTCTATGGGAGACCACCAGTCATATCTCTAAAAGTCTCACTTTGAAAGGTGAAACACAGAATCTATATACATTTTCTTATTTAGTATGACCCAATGAATGATTTAAAACCAGCTTCAACAAAATCGAACCATTCTATAAATGATGACCTTGAACTTTCTTGAGCCTATTGTACTAAAACAATAGGTCGTAAATATGGCAAACTATACCTTTTTAGAAACATTATGAGCAGCCGAACAGACTGGTATAAATTTTAAACAATTTAAACACTTTTATTGTTTACCCCTGTACAAATTTTTCCCCTCCTCCCATACAAAAAACCCCAAGAACACATTTTAAAAAATGACACCCATGATTTTCAGATTCTCCATGAACTTCTGTATTGGAAAAACATTGGTGTCAAAATTGTATATGAAAAAAACTAAACCAAAACATCCATTACATTTCCCCATGTACTATAATGTTACATTCTTTTAAAGCGCGACATTATCCATCGAGGTGCTCAGGGCGCCTTGATGGAGCACCAAAGGTTGTTACAACAAAACGAGTAAATCCAGAATGCCAAAACTAGATTTATGGAAAGAAATCCGATTTTAGATGTATGAGGTGGTGGCATTGGTGAAAGGCGAGTGATCGACCACCAAATACACTAGCATTAGTAAAGTATATTATGGTTTATTAAAATAGGCTCTATGGTCAAAAGACCAAACAGAAATTGTATATTTAAAAGGCATTAAAATTACAATGATATTGCAAATAACATGCATAAAAGGAGTACCAACATTGGAGGCCACAGTGGAAGAACTACTGTTTCGAGTCCAGCCCTACAATGCTCTCAGTCTTACTGATTGAGCCATCTTGCATTGTAGTCTTCAACTGTATTATTGCACTGAATTACATTGCAATAATTGCTAATGAAATCATTTAAATGATGATTTAAAAGTATTATTATATTATCTGTAGACATTACTAATAAGACTGAAAGTATTATTATCTGTAGACATTACTAATCAGACTGAAAGTCTAATGATCAAGCATTTGATTTTCAGTCTTTCCCAGACTCCATTTTCAGCTTGTTGTAGTTCGTAACAGGCATAGCTGGAGAAGGGTGATGCCTGCCACCGCGACCCCACCGCAAGTGGGGATTGACTAAAGAAGAATAATATTGCAGGCATTAATAGTAAAAGGCAGAGGAGGTTATTCTCTCAGAAAAAAGGCCTAGTAATTGGAAACATTTTATTTGAAAATGGCAGCTTCCAGGAGTAGTATTTTTCGTTTAAAAAAATTACAGGGATCTTGTTAAGTATATTGCAATTATCTAACAAATGCCCAATAATTTCAAATGGAGCGACTATTCCCTCTAAGTAAATGGTCAATTTTAACTAAAATGGCTGCCATATTGAAAAACACAAGGACTGACATTTCATTTTCTGATAGATATTCATATATCTATGTCATATATGGATTTCTTGGCCCTAAAAACATAAGTATAAACACAAAAAATTAGTTCATAAAATTTTGATATAGGGAAAAATGTCAATTTTAGTGCAATTTGGCGGCCATATTGGAAAACACAATACCTGACAGAATATATTTAAAAAATAATATATTTAGATACCTTGGCATTCAAAACAGGGGTATAGGGCACAAGGATCAATGTTATTAACTGAGATATGAGATATTGAAAATATGAATGACAGCCATTTTGAAAAATGGTCACCACGGCCGCAACAGATCAAATCCAGCTGGGGTCCCGTTTTGAAATAATTGATTATGTTCCATATTAAGCGTGTACCAAAGGTTATATACTTCTACAAATACAAATCAGAAAAAAATCATTTCCGTTGCAGCCTGTGAGCCTTTTATTCTGCAAACTTTTCAAAACTATTAAAGATATGTAAGACCTGCTATATGAATATGCAGCCCTGCCAAATGAGAATTGTTTTTGCTCAGTTAATTTATCGTAGTTAATCACGTATGCAAGCAAAAACTAGACCTTTTCATAGGTCCCAAACCATATCCAAAGGAATATAGATACGGAAATAAGCCAAAACACACTAGTTTCTCAATTCGTGAGCAGAACATTCGCTTGAAAAACGTACATTTATCATTATCGTCGTCGTCGTCGACGGCATCACTTTGTGCCAAAAAGTAAAAAAGCACATGCAAGGTTCCCATAATTCAATTAACGTAGTTATTTCGAGGGGTTGAAGGTTTCATAATGCTTGTCAGTTACCTCTCCTCCATTGCAACCCCTTATTCGGAGGGGAGTTTGAACTGTTGTTATCATTTGCAAAATCTGTAGTGCTGGGTGACATAAAGGAAATTTTGATAATTGAGTTACAATATAACAATGCAAAACTCAACTTCCACCGAAATTGAAGGCATTATTTATCGACGAGAAAACTACATCATCATTTAAACTCTTTTAAAAACGTTACCTGTGGTCCCCAATCATAGTTTTTACACCTCGGAGGCGGATAATATGTAGTACTTTTCTTTCAGAAGCTGTAGAATTTTAGGCGTGGTTGTATATTCGTTGTCCCTCGGATTCTGTCAATATTTGATCTATTTCCTTTTGGTTTTCTTATTTGGTGTAGCGTCCAAGCATAGATTTAAGTTGCAGACAGTAAGGCAAGCCTTTTCAGGAAGTTCGTTCAGAAATCATTCCTTTCAGAAGAAAAATATAAAAAGTACATAACATTCGTCAAGTTTTAGGAGGAACTCATTCAATTTTTATTTCATTTTTTAATTAATTCAGGCAACAAATATTCAAAATTAGCCAATGAGTGAAAAACTGAACAACAAAATCCATTGGTTAAAATAAACGTGAAAACGTAAATGCAACAAATTATTAACACCTAGATATTGAGAACAAATATAGCAAATATGAAGAAATGAAAGATCAGTGAAAATCAACACAATTTAAGTAAATTGGATTGGTCAACAAATTGTTGGGTGGAAGGATGCCACGAAAACAACATCTCGATCAAATCAAACCTGTATAATCAACATAATGAACGTAAGACACAATCATAACAAGATAAGTCACATTACATAATCACACATGAGCAAAATTATATGAGAATTACCGATTTGAAAAACTGGCCTGCCCTTCAGCGATTTCTTTGTTGCGAATAGCGTAAGAACAAAACTTAACGATTCGTGGGCGCGGTTTAAACCACTTGCTTTTTCCACTAATAGTGCAAGAAATTCCTAATAAAAAATGGTAATGATTCAAAATAATTGTCAACATAACATTGCAAGAAAACAATTTTGGGTGTTGCTATACTTATAATATGAAAAGAATAACAGATCAGAAGCTCAAAATATACGTAGCAGGGTCACATGATTTTGCGGGAGGCATGGTTTATATCGGGGGAAATCAAAATTAGGTCGAATTTTAAACTGAATCTCTTCATTTTGGCCATATCCTAAGGATTAATCTATATGCTTTGGCCATATCCTAAGGATTAAAATATGTACAGGTACCCAATCTGCGGATTTATAGTTAAAATAGTTATAGGGCAAAAAGGTTCAAGGTCATCTTGGGGTAACGTTTTGAGAATGCTTCGATTCTTTTTCAAAATGGTTCCATAATTCTTCATATACTCCCAAATAAAAAGACCAGGAAATATAATACTTGCACAGTACTCATTCGCCCCTGTTTGGCACGTAATAAGAGGTCAAAATGTTACAATGTTTCATATTCCCTGGAGTTATTTTACTTACTACAATATATACATTTACACTGTCAAATGCGAGCAAATATGCCTTGTTTGTTATAGGATTGACCAGACCACAATTTGAGACTGGTGTCGTCAAAATCGTAGCATCTGAAAGAATTACCGGCAGGATTACCTTGAACAGTTATGAGCCTATAATCCTGAACTATGCTCGTATATACGGCAAACTATACTTTTTAATTCTCATGACCAGATGAAAGTTGGTGTAGTTTGCAAAACAATAGACCTATTTTACTTTACTCCTTTTGACCCTGTAAAAACTTCCCCATTTTTTTACATGTTTTCAACAAGCATTTGTTTTTTTCTAGATTTTTATGAAACATGATTCGTGACAATGTATATAACACACTATTTGTTTCTTGTTGTATTTTTTAGGTCAAAACACTTTCTCACATTATAATCGGGGCGATCTATCCATTTCCATGTCATCATAATTTGACAATAACAATTGTCTTCAAATGCATATCCACAGCTTCTTCATCAGAGTTGTTATTGATTGCCATCGTCCGCAAGTGAGGGGACGTTTTGGTCAATGGTGTCAAGCGACCTCAGATGGACATTGCGTTGACGGTGTGGCCCATAAGAGGTTTAGGGCCAAATCCAAAAATAACCGGTTTTGCGAGGGACGGATTTTGAGTGACATTTTCAATTGTCCCAATCTTTCCTGTTGTAGATTGGACACTTTGAGTGGGTGTGAGGATGACTGCCAATGCACTTTTAATTGCGGCAGGGGAAAATGGCATGGCCACAATGGAACATGTTGCGATGGCGATGCAATATGTTTAGCGCGAGGGACGGGAATCTACAATTCCCGTCCCTGCGCATTTAACATTAATTTGCCAGTTTTTTTTTTTTTTTTTTTTTAATTTTTCTATTTTTTTCCTTTTATATTGGAAGTATATTGGGTGCTTAATCATGCTGTATACTTGATAGTTAAAACAATACCGCAGGCGATGTAGGATAAGATGAATGAAACTTTTTGCGAGGGACCGGACACTTCCGTCCCTCGCACCATCAAATGTGTTGCCATGGCACTTGCTTGATCGTGGCCATCCTTTTATGTTTTTGTGGGAGAACTTGGCTTGGTTATTCATGTAATATACTTCCGTGTCTTCATATCCTGACTGGAAAGAGAGGACATTGAAAAAATGAATTCGTCACTCGCAAGGTTGACAAATTTTGGATTTGGCCCTTTACCGTCGAACCAGGAACATCATATTCCTGACATGATACTTCCATAAGAATAATGTCAAGGATATAAACAAGTTAGTCTGTTGAACAAAATCCCCCCCCGCGCCTTGAAGGTTCCTCTTTGCTGTGGCTACTTCTTTTGATGATTTTGTTTTAAAATAATTCGGCATATGGCGAACTGGTTTAGCACGGGCCTAGGAGAAACTCAAAAAATACCCACAATTATCTACACTATCGCCTCGTCGGCAGAGTTAACAATTCTTTTTCATATCCCAAATATCCACGCAAAACGGTGTCAACACATGACACAATTGCGCTTGCGCAATTACTTTGAATGCATGAAATAGCGGTTTTCGCACGTATACGGTACCATCTCGAATTTCGCCTTTTTTTTTGATAGTCTGATGCCTCTTCAGGATAGACGTTACATAATTATATACTCTTCTTAGAATTGAAGTCGAAAAGTGCGACATTTTTCTCTGCCTTTAGATTCAACCAAAAGATCGATCATTTTAGAACGTTTAAACCATGAGGCCCGTAAGTCAAAAAAGTGTTTAGCGCGATTTTAAGCTAAGCGAACGTTGAAATGTGAGATAACGTTTGCTTAACGTAAAACACAATTCCATAAAGGAGTTTAAAGTTAAACGTAATTTTAAATTCGCCAAAATGTGTCGAAATTTAAACGAGGTAACGGGCGAGTTTAAGAGTGGTTTTAGTTGTGTTTTCGTTAAGTGTACTGGCTCATTGCACTGTCCATTGACAACAGCAATGGTGCACTGTGGGGGCAGGTCGGATGTATTTGGCATCCCCGGAAAATTAGCACTGTATAAAAATGTCCAGTAAACATGTATATAGATTCTATGGGTGTTAAAGGCTCATGTTACGGTCCTTTTTCTGTCATACCTGTGCGAAAACGGTTTACTGCAAAAGGCCCACCCATAAAACGAATCTTATACGTTAACTTTCACGAAAAAATTGCGATCAACTATGACAATTCAGGTCTTGAAAGAAATTTTGGAGCAAAATGTGGTGCGATATGACCAGAATCCGTCAATACGTCGTGTGGCATGAGCGCCTTAGTCATCTCGGTGTGCGTTGTTATACGTTCAAGCTCGGACATCGTGGAGTCAATAGCGTTGTAGGACCCCCAGTGGCCATAACATGCGAAATGAGATTAAATTTGAATAAATAACGTTTTTCAGCATTCTAGGCTTTTTAAATGGCGCGAAAATTGAATTTTTCAAGTGCATTTTCTCCAAATCTGTAATCTCTAACGAATTAAAAGTTCGCAGAACAAAATTGCTTTCAATGATTGTCTTCTTGCCGTATGGGAAAAATTGAATGAATTCAAGCGGTTTTTGGAGGAATCAGTCATACATATTCATGCCTATATTTAGGGATTTTTCCATAGAGCTCCACAGGAGGCTGGCACCCCCCACCCCCCCCCCCCCCCCCCACGTGGTGCATATCATTCTCGCCAATTCGTGTAGCACCTTAAACGCTAAGGAAAGCCATGATACACTTAGGGCTCACCATTAAACACAATAGAGCCTTTATACACTCATCGTTAGCGTCTTTAAATAAGAACGATGTTTAGTGTTTAAAATTTCCGTTAAGTAGAAATGGTTAAAATCATGAAACGCGTTTGCTTAAACCGCAATTTCTTCTGGAATACGGGCCTGATTCTCTTACCCACGGGTGGGAATTATAAGGTATTTCTAGCCTGATGTGCTGGTTTTACCGAATGAAGTGTGCTGCTTGGACGGAGTTCTGAGTGCATTTCAGGTAATGATGCTCTCGACAAATTTGCAACAAACGGTGACCGGTATCGGTCTACGTTTTTACGCGTCATTGGTGACTTTGGAAAGACATTTTCGCGTACGTGAAGAAAAGTCGGCAGTTTCCTAAGTTTGGTAATTACGTAAATTTACAAAATGATCACATGCGTTATACTCGGGGACGGAATTTCTGTTTCCAAGTACGCTCGCATGCTTGTACAGGAGGAGTAACTTTTGGCATTTATTTTATAACCTTAATTCCACATTGTTTTTTCGGGTAACTTCAGATTGAAATTGTTCCCGCCAAAAATTGTGAAGCGTGATGGTTGGCCTCTGCCAATTAATCGAAAATCCAATATTTTCGCCCAACATCTTGGTTACGGTCGAAAATCCAAGATTTTTCATTGATAAATTCTCAAGATTATCAAGAATAACGTGGACTGTTCAATTGATATCCAAGATGTTCGATTACTGGTGAATGAAAAACCTTGATTATCACTTGATAATCCAGATTATCGACTCGAAAATCCAAGTTTTTCTAATTATTGGAAAATTGATTCCTGAAAATCTTGAGATTTTCAGTCTGATATTCCAAGATTTTCGACTTCTCTTTACAATACGTCGAAAACCGATTATCAAAGTAAAATCCAAGTTTTTTCGATTTTGATAGTCCAGGTTATTCACGACATCAAGTTGATACACTTGGATTATCGAACCGAAATTCTTGGATTTTCGACGCTAAGGCCCCGTATTCTCAAACGATTTTAACGCTAATCACTCGTTAAAAATCGCAATTTAAACGCCCGCTAAAATCAAACGCAATTCTCAAACAAAAATTGTTAAACTTTAAAAACGCTGTTTAAATTTTAGCCGAACCTCGTTAAACATGCCTGAAAACGTTGTTAAACTTAGACTTGTCCGGGGGTATTTTAAAGGCGTGTTGAACTTCACGTTTTCATCAAATGCCCTGATATTTTCAGTCTCTATGTGATTACTCGTGTTAGACGCAGTTCCCTCCTTTATTTTCTTATCTTTCTTTTTTCCGAGTCCTCAGTTCATTCTTCCGGGTCCAGTTTTTCCTTTGCTTTATTTCATGCGCCGATGTTTTATCTGTTATATATTGTATGATCGCAACGAAGCACAACGACATAAACATTTTTAAAAATACACCATTAAAAATACATATCAATTCAAACAAATTTCTAAACTCCTTGCGTAAACGCGACATTCTTGAAATTTACCCGTGGACTTCCTGCATTGCATTTACTACTACGGAAGGGATTGTCTGGCATATAAATAATGCTTATCCCCCACTACGGAATGATATAGGCGAAGATAAGTCAAAGTTTCGGGATGAATATTACCTTACTACTGCGTTTGAAAATACCTTGGGTTAGCTAAACGACTTGTTAAAATATTTAAAACCTACGGTTTTTTTAAACGTGGCTTTTAGCTAACCCACAGTTTAGACCTAACCATCGTTTTATTTTAAACATCGTTTGAGAATACGGCCCTAAATGTATAATAATCGAAAATCTTGATTCTCAAAGTGAAAATCCAGTTTGTTCGACTTGATAGTCCAAGTTATTGATATCAAGTTGATAAACTTGGAATTATCGACCGAAAATCTCAGATTTTCGACGCCGCCCCCCAATGCCCATTAACTTAAATCCAAGGTTTTCAAGTTGATAATCCAAGTTGTTCGATTATTGGTACCCACGCATCAAGTCTAAAACTTGGATTATCAAAGAAGAGTCCAAGTTTTCGTTTGATAGTCCTAGAATCAAAATCAAGTTGATAATGTGGATTATCGACCGAAAACCTGGATTTTCGACGCTAGAATGCCATAATTTTGAAAATCTTGGATTTTCAATTGATATCCAAGATTATCAAAAGTGGGAGTTGAAAAACTTGGATTATAAATGTATGTCCAATAAATCGACAATCTTGGTTATCGAAAGATATTCCAAGTTTATCGAATTGATCATAATCCAATATTATCAAATCAAGTGAAAAAACTGGGATTATCAATTGAAAATCCATTTCGACCCAATGACTCACTAATCGAAAAACTGGGATTATATCAATCAAAAACTTGGATATCGCAGACAATCTGGGATTATCCATTGAAAGTCCAAGTTATTCCTGATAATCTTGGATTATCAAATTGAAAATCTTGGATTTTCGAACCCGATAATCCAAATGTTGGTCGAAAATCCAAGATTTGAACGATTAATTGGACATTAGGCCAACCATAGCGTGATTCACATCCCCCTGTTTTCAATCCCACAGGAAAACAACAGGGGAGGGCGGCCAAGAAATCCCCAAATTTAGACGGTCGCCATTGGTTTAAACATAACGTAAAAGGCCAACCTGACGACCATTCTGATTTTTATATGTTGTCAAGGAATATTTTCTTATTTCAAACCGTTGGAGTTTAAGAATCAACTCCACTGTAAAGGCTACCTCTGATTTTTTGAATGAATAACGGACGAGGACGAGGTCGCATGTGAGTCATGGGAACACTCATGACCAACTCACATCAAAGCACCTAAATTCGTTTGTGGTTTGCACTCCGTATTGGGTGTAATATCTTTTGATATTTTGGGTGAGTTTCAATATTGAATGAGGCTTGGCCGCCATCGGCTGGGAAAACAGACATTTATAAAGCGCCCTCAGTTTTGCCCTTTTTTATGGTGATCATATATGGAAGCTATCCGCAATGGTTAAATTTATACAAAGAACATTTGCGACGTCCAAATGACAAATAGTACCAGAACTAAATTATTTAGCGCAAGCTGGTACACCTCATCTAATCAATAGCAGCATTAATGATTCATCAATACTGGTTTGTACAGTAAGGCGGCCATTGAGTGTGCTCTATGAATGTCATTAACTCAACAGGTTTGGATTCTTGATTTGTCAATAGACCGAAATCAAATATATAAAATTGATAGAATTTACCCACGCAGATCCAACATTTGAAGACTCGTCATGTCACATATTGCCATGGGGAACCCTTGAAGTCGATTATAGCTCACATTCAAAGTATCCAGTTGCAAATTGAAAAGCTTCGGAAAGTTCAATGTACGATTGCTACTTCCGTGCTGATCAATATCCACATTAAATGCTGAGGACTTCTGATGTTTTGAGACTTCACCGTCTTTGTTTAAAGACAGTCTTTGCAGCGTGCGAACGATTCCACTTGGTTGTCTTGTTGGTGACCTGTAAGAGCAAGAAGTTCTGCAACTAAATCACGCCATTTTTGAAATAATTATTTACACATAATTGCCATAATTGCCAGAACAGGCCCTACAAAAATCATTCTGCAAAATTGCACATCATGATGAATACAGTAACACTTGTAAGCATGGAGTAGCATATTACAAACTATTTCAAAGGAATGTTTCGCTTAAGAATAACATTAAGTGAACCAATTAATAAACCAATCAATCAATGAATGGCAGTTAGCCTTATAAATATCAGTTTGCCCTGTTATGTGTGGCTATTATTTTTGTCATAGATTTTTGCTTTTTTTGCAAAGATTTTGAAGAACGCTGCCAATGTGACATCTTCGCATACCTTTGCTATTGATCGGAAAGCAATGTGCCTATGTCAAGTGCAAGGTGGCACATATGGTGCAGTGGATATGACGGCCGAATCATGGTCTGAAGGTTGCGGGTTCGGGCCCCGATGCGGCCAATGTGTTGTGCACTTGGGCAAGGTACTTTACCGCACTTGCCTCGTCGACCCAAGCCATATCCGGGTAGCTGTTGGGGGAAATATTACAATCTATTTGCTGATAGGGTTCATGTGCGCTTGGCCGGCTGCAGACCTATGTGAAGCGAAATGATTGTGACGATTTCCTGATGGCAGCGTAATAATAATAATTGTAATGGCCCATTTGCGGATCTACAATCTTGTTCATAATTGTTTGAACACTGTGTAGATTTGGTTCTCACCACCTTCAATTCATTGTTGTCTAAGCACGATACAACTGTTCAAAGAACTTATAACAATATTGTAGAATCGTCAGCAATCGTCAGATTGGCGGTCCATGGAAGAATTTTAAAATGTGTGTTATCGGCAATTAGAGTTATTTATTCTCAAGACTATTCTCAGGTCAGGTTTCCTTTGAGGGCCCGCTGCTGGTATTCTGGTAACCAGTACATCCTGTCCCAGGGCCGAGTTGGCGGCGGCTAAACCGTCACCCCCATCGGGTTTCTAAGGAAATCTAATGAGGAAGGTAGCTGGTTACCCTGGTAGAATGAAAAAGATCTACCTACACGGGCGTCAGCTCTGGAGAGCTATTGGTGGCCATCCAGCACATGCTGCCTTGTATGGTGGGCATGGTTCCCCAAAGGCTAGGCCCACCGCCGAAAACTGGATTGGCGTCAGGAAGGGCATCCGGTCAATTATCATTTGCTCCAATAAATCCTCACACAGAGGTGTATCCGGCCACCCCCCGTTCATCGGGACAAAACTGGATTTAAACTTTGTTTAACTAACTAACTAAGACTCTGAGCCAGGTAAAATTATTGTTGTGTCGATGCGTAATTCTTAACTACTACACACACATGTGTACCTGAGTAAGGAATTATAAGAACCGGTACCTTAAAACGCGTTGGTTGGTACCACACAATTTTTAACTCTTTGGACCATTGGACCTCCCCTCGCCCCCAACCTGACGATTCTAGACTCGCCTTGCTGGCTTTGTCTACGATAGAATCGAAAATAAAGGCCCTTGAAATTAAAAAAAATATTTAAGAAGACTGAATGAGATGTGCAGCTGTACTTGCCTTGGAGCTTCATGTACCAGCAAGTTGTGAGAAAGATCAAGAGACCGCAATTTTGTCGTACGCCAGGTTTTCGGATCTGGAAGTGCCGTTATGTGATTTTCACTCAGTTTTAGATCCATGAGAGCAGTGATACGGCAAAGTGTAGCAGGAACTTCCGTGAGGTTATTTCTACTAAGATCGACTATACTCAGGGTTTTACTCCAGTAAGCATGGATCTCTGGAAATTTAGTCATATTGTTGCCTAGTGCTTTGAGGTTGACCTGAATAGTGGTAAAATTGTAAGCAGTTATTATGATATTTTATAAAGTTAGCAAACCCGAATGGTGTATGTAAATTTCCCAGCAAATTATCCAAATAATTTGCTATTGGCTATTGCGGCAATTACCCCCCCCCCCCCAAAAAAAAGATGAGAAATTCAAAATTCGAACCGACTATGGAAATTCTCACAATGACAAATCAGTGTGGGAATTCTCGTGACATATTTTCATCATGTAATCCCCGGATGTAATCTTTTTTGGTGTTTGAGACCGGCGAAAACGAAATGAAAAACAGCCTATTAAGAGATGCTTTGGGAAATGGGATTTTTCAATGGGTCTGTAAAGTCACAGAGCCATGTTTGGTTTAGATATTCAATTGCTCAATTATCTATTCATTGTATCTGTTAAAATAACACTATTGGAATATTGCACATGCCTTTTACGAATTTAATTGTGGAAATTCCCATGCACTTTTGGATTTCATGATGGGAATTCCAAAGCACTTTTTGGATTTCACTATGGGAATTCCCATGCAGTTTTGAAGACGAAGGGTGTGGGAATTCCTACTTTTATCTTTGGAATAGCTCATTACTATATTTAAGGACGAACTGTTCATAATTTAGCCTTTGATACTTAGACCTCGTTTTCAAACAACAGCAAAATTTACACACGTGGAACGTGTGACATTTTGACAATGTTGATTGGCACAAAGTATTCCGTTCAAAATCAAACAAATTTACTAGAACAAGCTAAATGCGATTTTGGGCCTTTTCAGAATTGTCTTAGAATGATCTTCTACGTTCTACACATTGGGGAACAATTACCACAATGATATGCTCTCAACTTGTAAGAGGGAAGATCACGGGTCTTCATATCGCACACACTCACTCTCAACCATGTCAATGGAAAATGGGAGTACGGGGATGTGCGGGCGAGAAGGGTATCACTTTCAGCCCCTCTGGTCTTTTTTCTTGAAAATTTGGTATATGAGAGGGGTGCATTTCCGTTAAAAATGTATTTTCCGGTGGTCAATCAGGTTTTAACAGCTCATTTTCTCTAGATATGCTTTGCCCAAAAAAACATCCACGAAAGCACGCTTTATACTTAGTCCGACCTCCAGAGTCACGCTCTTTTTTCTGCCCCTTTCTTTACAAATAATCCCTATTATGGGATCTATTCATAACTCGCAAATATCACAGGGTGGGCTATTAATGACTAGGTATCAGACGGGTGGTTCAACAACTTTGGTATAAGGAGGGTATTCAATCTCTTTCATTTGGTAAGCAGCTTAAGGGTTCAAACTTGAAAATTATACTCTATTCGCGCTGATCTAGGGACAACCTGCACTTTTTTACGAACGGGTGAGAGCTGTTTCGGAGGTGCGGACAGCAATTAAAACTTCCAGCAATCCTAGTCCGTGCGTTCTTCATACTGGGTGTCTCTACGGGTCATACATGTGCAGTGGTCAAAACATAAGAGGGTCACTGGTAAAAGTACCTGTACGTTAAAATGTGAATACTACCTTTATATAAAGCAGGTGCGCTATTGATTCCCTATTATGGTAGAGATGGGGTTTGGTCAAGGGGGTGAACCCATTCAAAACCAGTCGTCCGTGCGGGGCGCTGACAATTTTGAATATTGCACGGAATAATTATTAGTTTGGGTGCTTTGTAACAACTAATGTCAATTCGATAAACACTCCGCCAAAATTTCAGTTGTTTGATGTTGGGTGCTATTGGTTGGTTAAATTTTGTCCTACCCATGTCCACACAACGAATGAAATGACACATCAACCGCCTCAATGAATACAAATTTTTAAATAAACCGCCTCAATGATACATCTTTACACCTAATGCGGCGCATTGCAGTATGAAAAAAGAGTATCAGCACAATGATCCAGGTCCACTCTTATTACAACACCTGGCCCACCTCTAACACACAACATTAATTTGTATCACTATAACTACCGATATTTGTAATATGCAAAGCGGCAACCCACAGTATGTGGAAAAGCGGAGGCAGCCAGGGCTTTCTATTGTTGTACGCTATGTTTTCTTTGGGGTCGTCAAAACATGCGAAGAACGGTGTTTCTTAAAGATTACGTAACGTTTTGCCCTCTTATCTATATAGAACCCTCTTTGGGTTTGGTGCTGTCCGCACAGTTGATATTAATGGTTCCTCACAAGGGGTGAAACCCATTCACAACCAGTCGTTACCGTGGCTGGGCGCTGACATTTTGATATTGCACTGAATAATTAATTAGTTTGGGGCTTGATACACACATAATGTCAATTCGATACAACCAATCCGCCAAATATCGTTGTTGGATGTGTTGGGGGTGCGTATTGGGTGGTTAAATTTTGTCCTAACCCATTGCCACACAACGAATTAAATGAAACGTCTCCGTCTGATTAAATAAACCGAGCCTCAATGAATACATCTTTTTCACCTAATGCGCCATTGGCATTAATATGAGAAAAAATAGTATCTGAGCAAATGATCCAGGGACACTATTATTTACACCTGGCCACCTTAACACTTACATCAATTTGTATCAATACCGATTAGTGTATATGCAAAGCCGGCACCCACAGTAAAGGTGGAAAGCGGAGGCAGCCATTGCTTTCTATTGGTTGGTACTCCTATGTTTTCTATTGTGGTCGGCAAAACATGCGAGACTGATGAATTTCTAAGATTACGTACGTTTTGCCTCTCTATCTATATAGAACCTTTTTGGTTCCTCATCATTACCTTCATACATCACCTAAACTAATACAGCTTATACGACAAATACAATTTTCAATACCCACTCATAGATGGAGTCCAACGTTGTGCTTAATATAGTTGAAGCACATTGATAAATATTTTCTTATTGTTAGGCAGCGAACTGACTTCTTGGATAGATAAGATGCTTCTTCTTCCCTATTCATTCACCTACCTGGATATGACCCAAAACTTTCCATTCCCCAGCTCCTATATCAGCGCGATCGAGTATAATGCCAAATGTATAAGGTATGTGCCTATAACAGCACTCCACGGCAAAAGGCACTAGACTAACAAATTCATGTTTGGAGATAAATTGAAAAAGTTTGATTTTGTTGCAGCCCTGGAAGAGGTTACTTTTTGGTTATATCCGTGTTAACCTATTCAATAGGTTTTAGCTTGCTTTGGCCTATTTTGAGTAAATAAAATTTTTCTGATAATAAGTACATTTTACGTCAAAGTCAGTTAGGCACCTTTATCTCTCCGTAGATTTCTGTTAGTCTGATTTCCAAACTTATACAAAGGGTCTAATTACACACATCTAGTTTCAATTTGTTTACAATTAATCTTAATGGATTTTTACAACATGTCAAGAACAATATTTTACACTTTTCTTTATTTACACTCTTAACTAAGTATCACATTCAGACCCAAACAATAAGTAAGTGTGGGTTGGACATGAGCGTGAATACCCCCAGGATTTGCATTCTCTGTTCTATCGCTGAAATCTCTGCTTTGATCAGTTTTTTGAAAAAAAAAAATGAAAGGTTGATAACAGTAGATTGTTTCATAGAAGAATTAACAATCACTATTTTAGCAATTTATATTTCAGGTGATTGTTTTTGGTGCAAAATTATGGCGTATTCTTCTAAGGATTATGGGACCATGCATGCATTTCAAAGGTTTGGTTGTCATAACTCTGAAACGATTTTTTATGTTTTCTTTTAATAATTTCAAGATCTGATAAAGCAAGATTGATTATAATTTTGTTTAATTATTTAACTTTTATCCATATCAGGTTCAGTTGGTGGTATCCTTCTTGTCATTTGATATGGTCACATTATCTGTACCATCTTTAACTTTGGTTTTGTTTTTTTTACATACCAAGTTTTCCTCTGTATTCCTCTAAAACTAATTTGTTTCTTTCTCCCACATTTATCCTCTTTCTTGACTACATTGTCCGCCTTTTCATTTTGTAGCAAGAGTTGTTATTCCTCCTTGAGTCATGTCAAGATCACATCACTGGTGTATCGATGAGTCTTTCGATGCCTCGTTGACTGGTTAGATTGAGCCAAAACTGATGGCGATTATTTGGCATGAACTTGCCTAGTTTTTGGTACGATATCCTTTTTCTTGCGACTTGGCACCCCACGGGTGAGTCATCTTTCCAAATGTCTCTGTAATCCTCCTTCATGATTTTTTTGCCTCTGTTTTTTCTTCGAAAGTTTTCCTTCCATATAATGTTTCCTGTTCCATAGACTCCTTCCAGTACAGCTTCGAAGAACCACGCATGAATTTCACTTCTTGGGCACTGGGAGCTGAAGAAAGCCCTGTGTGTGTTCTTTCCTTGGCTTGCCTTCCGTTCTCAAAAAAAATTAAATCAGCTACCTCCATTGTCTACCGCAACCCCCGTTTCATTCACCACACTTTTGAAGTCCATCAATTGTCATAACCATTTTTTCTTTCCCTTCATATCCCTTGTTCAATTTGAGGTGAACAGTCCGCTGACATGAATTACTGTTCCCGTTTCAAAGTACCTAAAGAGATCTCTCCTCAGGAACCCCCTCTCTGTTGACTTCCATTCACCATGGCGCGTGGACATCGTCCCAGTTTTTTGTTTTGGGCAGTACAGTTATCCATGTACATGATGAACTTAGTTTTGTCCCTACATTGGGGTGGCGCATGAATTTCACGTCGGAACTCGCCAAATCTTCTGCATTTCTTCCAGCTAAGCTTTCATTCCAGATCACCCAATGGGTCCTGTTCTGTCGCCTCTCTCTTTTGCCCACCCACGGTGCGAAATGGTCATGGAATTGCCACAATCTTCTTGTGAATACGCAACTTTTAATTCCTGGCATGCGAGGCATCATGATATCTTCTGCATATCAACAACTGACCAAAGACTCATTATCTTCATGAAGGTCTCTCCTTATCCCGATTATAACATGGCCTAGCAATTCTGGGCCTTCTCAGGTGTTTATCAGCTTTCCATGCAATGTTTTGCCAGTGCTCATCATGGTCTTGACCATGGACTGCAGTGTGAGTTTTGAAGGCAACGCACACTTCACATTCCTCTCTCCTAGGGTGCTAAATTATGTATAATTGCTCTTTCAAAACTCTCTATATCTCGCCTTCTTGCACACCTTGGATGCGTTGATTCAAAGTCTTGTAAACATTTCAACCAACGACAGCTCTGGTGGTAGATATCTTCTGTTTCGGAGCATGCTCTCTCCTATAGTGACTGACGCAGGATATATGAGAGAATTTGGTTCTTTATCAGTTCTACAGATTCATCACTGACCTGTTTGCCTGGCGCGTGCTTGCCTCGCATATCTGAGGGAGTCGAAATAGATGCTGTCTTCACTCTATCAAAGATGCATTTGATTACCTTTGCATGTTTGTACCCAATGTGTGTGAAGAAAGTAAGTTTGGCACACGCCTGATTCTCTCCATTGCAGTCTGGAAGGAAATAGTACCTAGAGCATTTCCGATTCTCTCGGTTATTGTAGCCAAAGCCGGCCGTTGAGTGTCGCGTACCTGCACATGCGAATGATCCAGAAAACGCCGTCTATCGTAGTCCATTTCCTTCCGCTTCCCAGAACTGTTGTGTATCTCTTTACTGCGTCTTCATCCAATTTCTGGCGACACTTTCTTTTGCAGGTCACACGGACAGGGGATCAAGGAGTGGGTTACTTCTCCCTGGTGTCTCATGCTTCTTTTCCTCTGCAGTACGAGCATGCTTGCGTTTTGGTTTTAAGAGTTTTGCGACGGCCACTGGTGAATTTCTGTTGAATACATCAAAATAGCATGCATCATAAGTGATAGCGTAACTGCAAGGGCCACAATTTTATTGAAAATACAGAATCTCTCGACCTCTCTCCTGTTAAAACATTAACCTGTTAAAACATAACTATAGTAATGGAAATTTGATTTTGCTTGATTTGAAAATTATTAGAGAAACAATGTCTAAATCCAATTGCACAAAAGGCTGTTCATTTTGTAGGGAATCTGCATGTGCAGTATTCCGTTTTTGGTTTTATATTTACTTTAGCCACATTTTAGCCCCTTGTTATACTTTGTTCACCGTCAAATAGGAAAGACTAAAGATTATTACGAGCAACTGCAATCAAATCTACCACAACAGACGCAGCGCATGATGCTTATGAAATCGCGGCGCACGCTTGTAGCAAGAGACGCGCGATGCGCGTCTCTTGCCACAAGCGTGCACCGCGCTTTCAACTGTCGCGCATGTAAAACGGAATTATTTTCACACGCAAGTAAACAAAAGCAAAGTATTTTTAGCCTATTATGTAATTAACAAAGTATTTTAAAATATTTAAATTAACAAATTTTAAAATAGCCTCCGGTAAAATATAACAGACACATTGCAAACACATAACCATTTCAAACCATATTTAGTGTGTTCTTACCTATAATTGTTTTCTTGTGCTGGTTTTCTTCGTTTCTTCTCAGGATTGGTGGAATCGTCACATTCTTTTCTTTTGCTTTTTTCAGGTGATCTAAAAGCAAGGGTGAAACACCATAAGATTCAATTATGGATGGTGCTAAGTTTTTGACATAAAACCTAGTTTATTTTACAAAAAAATAAATTACAATACAATTGAAATACAAATTAAAATACAATTGAATTACGATAAATGAATAAATAACTGTTCCCATCTTTTTAGCAAATATTTGTTAGTTTGTTCACAACAAAGTAGTTCGATCTATAGAAACAACATAGTTATCCTCTCTGAGGAAAGAAAAAAATCAACAAAGTAGTTAGTTGACACACAATAAACTGGGGCTAAGTTGGCTGACCGAAAAATCTCCTTTGATAACGTCAATTTAAAAAAGAGGATAGATAACCAAAAAAAGCAGGATGAAGTGAAGTTCAATAAGTTTAGAATAGGTTACCAATAGCAATGTTAGTTTTAATATGTTGATATTTTAATTTATTTAATGTATTTTTTTAAATATTAAAAAGGATAACCCCCAGAAATTCCTCCAGAAATGGCTCCAAAAGAAAAAAAGAAAAAAACGTGTGGCGTACTGCAAAAAATTGATTTTTTTTGGCCTAATTTTATGTAGTAAGATTTACTTTTGTTATTTGGTTAATTACTCACTCTGTGTTCTCGTCACTGGTGAAACTCATGTCTGCATCACTGTCAATATGTAACCGCAAACTGCTTTGAGGTGACTCAGGAACAGAATTGGCATGATCTGGTTGCTCTGCCTCAGCTGAGTTCTCTTGGTGTTCTCCTAAATCAGAACTTTCTTCATGCTGCTCAGCTGCTTGAATGTTGATCACACCCCTGTTTCAAATATAATTGGGACATATTCATAAATAACAAAAAAAGGACTGCTTGATTAAAAAAAAAACGAAATATTAAAAAAAAAAAAAAAAAAAAAAAAAAAAAAAAAAACATTTTTAATTAAAAAACAAATAGATGAGTAAAGTAGACATGTCTTTGTACATTAGTTTTGATGTTTAATATAACTTTATTAAACATTTGGCAAGTGAGAAATGCAGTATCGTTACACACTAACAGTTAATTTTATAATTTTAAAAATATTTTTCTTTTACTCACTCTGTGTTCTCATCACTGCCCAAAAATCATTTCGGCGTCACTCTAGTCACTATATAACCGCAAGCTGCTTTGAGGCGACCAGGGGCAGAATTGACATGATCTGCTCCTTCAAATGATTCCATAGGTCTTCTTGCTGTTCCCACCTACATCAGGACTTCTTATTGCTGCCTAGCTGCGATTGTTGATCACACCTCTGTTCAATAAAATAATTTGAGATTCCGTAAATAACAATTTTATGTTGCATATTACTGAGGTTGCATTTGAATATTACGCGCGCTTTCTTGTTAGCGTGACAGGTACACGTTAGAAATTTGTAAGTTTAAAAAACTGCGCATACGCCCAGTATCAGCGGGCAGCGGACATAATGTTGTATGCGAGTTTCTGACCAACGCAATGAAATTTAAAAAATTAAAGTTGTTTGACATTTTTCAAAATCATCAGCACAAAACCTATGGAGGCGAGATAAAAAACTCGGTAAAGGTAAATAGAAATAAAAAAAATCTTTTATTTTGGTACATCAACAAAACTTTCACTGTGTTTAATAAAATGAGTTAAATTAAGTATCTACTGTAGCAAAAAGTTGGATGTTTACATCACATTATTGTAACAAATTTGAGGTAAAAGTAAATACACACTGATACTTTCAAAATCATATTTTAAAGAAAGAAATAGTTTGTGTAATACAGCACTAACATCATAACATGAATAAAAAAAATAAATGATTGCGACAAGTGTATCATTTATTTCAGATCGTTTTAGGCTAAAGTAAACATGAGGTTTGTTTGGTCTTTGTGGTAATATGATTTGTATGAAGACTTGCTTTTGTTAAGTTAACCAGTGAGGGTGATTTAACATTTCCTTAACATAATGAAGATATTATTCTTTATATAAATTTAAATTTCAACTACCTCACGTTTTTGAAAGCATACTAATAAGACACTCGCAAACGAAGGACGGGATTCCCATCCATCTTCGACTTTTTGGAAGTACTAAAACACTCATTATTATTTGCTTAACATGGCAAAATGACCTAATACATGGACAATTATCCTCGCAGTTGTAGTTGGCCCTTTTGGTAGCTGTTACCAAGAATAGTGTTCACAAGCACAACATTGTATCTTTGCACTGCTGCATGATGCAGAAGCTCACAGTTGATGGTTATTGGATCAAACTGCTATCCTCGTGTCCACTCAACCGCTTACAATCAGTTAGGCCCTTTTGTCTGGTTTGAATTAGAAAAATTTGTGGAAGTTAAGCCCTTTTGAATGCTAATTTCTAGTATTAACAGGGACATTTCTGACACATTATGTTTTGTTTTTTCACATGTAATATGGTTGTACCATCACCCAGTAGCATAACTCAATTCTGAACAAAAAAATGTCAGTTAGGCCGTTTTGCCCTTGGAGGGGCAGATCTTTATTATTGTTACGATGTTCACTTTCCACTTGATAAATGTACCAAGTACATCTGATATCTGATAACAGTGAAAAAAAATAACACAGTTTTTAGGTACGTTTTAATATCGATAGCATTGGATACACATACCAAAGGGCAATGCCATGGTTTCAGAAATGCTGACATTCTGTTGTCCGACACATTCAATCTGACCAAATTTTTTGCTGCTTGTATCTCGACAGGAATGGCTTCCAATTGGTTACTAGACAAATCCAGGATTTTTAGACTTTGGCACTGCCACGAACCTGAAAATGACCAAATACGCTTATTACATATTTTACTGTCTTAAAAACTGTGTTTACCAAAGTAGGAGAGTAGGGCATAAAAACATGATTAGCATATCATTTAATGTTTTATTTTTTTAATAAATAATAAAATGCACTTGGTTATGCACGCTGGTTGGCTCGAGAATTATACGCTGCATCATTTACTTGATCCTCGCGTGTTTTATTTGAGTTTTAATAAATTACATTTTCGTACGAATAATTTACCTTGGGTGTTGAAATTCAGTTGAAAATTTGAGAGGCCTATGCTACCTATCTTGTTATGCTGAAGAAACAAGTCTTCGATATGTGGTAGCATAAAGAGTTCTGCTGGAGCTCTTGTTAGCTGATTTACCGACAGATTAACACTCTTGAGTCTGTATGTGAAATAAACAACCATATTGTTAAAACAACAATAAAAATTGTAAGTAAATCTTGCACCCAGTAGAACAATAGTTCTTGCACCTTAGAACACCAGTAAGACTAATAACTAATAGTTTTAAGGTTGCAAAAAACCGAAAAAATGACAAAGCCAGCAAAATGCATCTTTTAAACAATCATGAATACTTCACTGCTTTATTTACGTGTTTTGTTATTGTCCTCAAGATAATAAAATTTAATTTTTTGGGGGAAAACCCGAAAACGAGCAAACTTCAGTTTAATTCAACAAGATGTAACGGGATTTCTAAATTCTATTTTGACCATGATAGCTGTATGTTCGCACATGTTGAAGGTAAACTTCCGGGAGGAATCCGCATATAAATAGCAAGGTATTTTTTTCATGACGCGACAAAGTGAAGTTAAATGACGTTATTGATAATTATTGCAAACAATGAGATATTTTTAGGACAACGACAATACGAAGCATTTGTCGTATTGAAAATTTGCCAGCCATTTGAAACTACAACTTGAGTAGCATAATTTATTAGGTTGAAAGCTTATTACTTGTTATAATAGTTCATGCTAAAAAGAACAAATTATAATACTGTTCTTGTCTGTGTTTAAAAAAGAAAAAAAAACAACGCCTTTGTCCTAAAAGTTTACATCTTCGGTTTGTTCGGCAGAGTAGAGTAAATGTGGCTTCCCGGATTGTTATATGTTATAAGCTGCTGCAGAACTTCAGGACATCTTGGCTGATGGACAATGTAAGTTCATAATGGCTCCACTGAAAGTTTCGCTGAGGATAATACTCGAATACCTTGTTGACACTTAAAGCTACCATTTTAAAATCATCGCTGAATAAGCGTGACAAAAGATTCAGATGATATAAAAAAATCATTTTTTTAGGTAAGGGGACGAGGTTGTGGATCACGAAATGCTCCTTTAAAGCACCATCTAAAAGCCATATGGGGAACAAAGTTTACCCAGTGCGTAACTCTCTGAGAACCACTGTTTCTACTCTTTATTATTATTGTTAATGTTTTCATGTTTTGGACATTCTTAAACACAGGTGTGTAAAATTATTTTACCATAAACAACGCTATAATTATTAGAGCTGTGATTAAAAGCCAATTTCGGGTTCCACCTCATACAGTCCACAACACGCCCCAATCTTAACAAACAAACATTCAACATTGCAGAAACCCGGCTGTGAAACTGTCTTTAAATGGCCCTTACGAATGCAGATCAATCTTTACAACAACAACAAATTTATTTTCACAAACCGTGAATTGTCCAGTTGGTCCTTCGAGGTCGGTGCTGGAATCTTGCTCAATCTATTTCGGGACACATTGATTTTTTCTAGGTACGGCAATCCCCAGAACAACTTTCCTGGCATATCATGCAGAAGGTTTTCAGACAAGTCAATGTTGACCAGAACGGATGATGAATGTGTAGGGTGTAGCCAGCTTGTGTGACAGCTTGCCAATTGTTTGTTTTTCCAATTTGCATCCAGTCTCTGTAATTAGAAGATATCGATAAACTCTTTTCATCCTTTGTCGTATCTGTTTTCGTTTTCTTATTTCTTTTGTCATGGTGAAGTTTGGGGAACAACTGTTGTACAGACATTTTTCTGTACTTTTGTCAATTACGAAAAGCTTAAACTAAAAAGGAAGTGTATTTCTGATTTGTATCTGAATGTTTCGTAAACACCTGACCCTGTGTAGAAGTTTTATAGTCCGCCGGACTCGTAGTCCACCTACAACGGTAAAGGATAGAGCACTCGATTCAGTTGACTTCACGCAATTACTTTCACGCTTTATTCCGTCTATGGAGTCCGGACTATATGGCCCCTGTATCTAATTGAATTCATATCTTTGGTGGGAGGTGGTATAATATTCCCAGATCAAATCGTATTTGTAAGCTCTGTAACACTGGTGTAACACTGGTGACATTGAAGATGTATTCCATTATCTACTGATTTGCCCATTATATAGTAATGAACGTACTCGTTTTCTGCACGAACATGTGTCAAACTTTAATTATTTTATCTTTGTTAAAATCAAGTGATGTAAACTCCGTTAAGTCTGTATCAAAATTTATCTTGCATGCTTATAAGAAAAGAACTCGCATTTTGACTCCTAGAGACTGATTGTAATATTATGATAACATTGTATTGTAAGGCCGGTGGCCTCGATATACTGATAAATAAATTCTCTCCATTTGGAGAGCTGAACTGAACTCAACTGAATACCGCTGTATTCTTCCTTTTTGTCATTTTTTCATTTGGATAACTTCTTGGAATTCTACAGACTTATCCTTTTTTCTTAAGCTTTTCCTAGATACTTCAAATATTTTGACTCTTTCGGGTGGATCACTGATAGCCTTTACCAAAGTAACATAATTTACCAAGTCGCCTGTGAAGCATGCTTATTTTGGAGTCAAAGAATTTCACTCGACATCTACAACTATAAGACGAATTTAGCCACTCGAATTGTTATTTATACTACTGCTGCTGCGGAATAGCTCAAAATTTACGTATTCTCAAGACATCGAAGGTCACGTAGCTTGCGAAACTAAGTACATGTGTATTGTATTTTGGACCTATACGTCTTGAACTACTGGACTCAATTGGACCTCTCCAAAGAAGAGACTTTCGCATGGGATAAAGCCCCGTTCACACTTCTACTGCAATGCATGCAGTGTAGTGCTGCTGCATTGCCGATATATCGTTCACTTTCAACTACAACTTGATGCAACCCACTGGAATGCCAGTTAAAACAAATTTAACTTTGTTGCAGTACTGCATTGCAGTATCTTGGACAGAGACTGCTATTCGAGCAATGCAACGCACTGCACTGTAGTGCGGTGGAATATTTTTATGGTTATGAATGGTCATATGCATGAAACATAATTATATAATCAGAAATATGGTAAGAGTTTCAGTTTGAAAATTCCTGGGATCATTAGAACTCTAAGTACAAACGTGCAGTGAAAAACACCATAGGCACATCAGCGTTAGTAATTAAATGGCGCTTACATCGGTTGCTTGTCTTGGATACAATGAGTAATCTTACTTTTATTGATTTTTTAGGTTAGAATTGAACAGTAAGAGCCATGACCTGACCAATACTACAACCATGATTTTCGCTGATTTACGGTGCCTTCTCAGTCCAAATTCGTAGAGAAGGATTTCACAATATCATGATATCACCTACAAAAGATGAAAGATAAATTGTGGAAAAACTTTTTTTAAAATAAATGCAAATAAAATATTTAAAAAAGTAGCATTAAAACTGTTATGACACAAAGTTCAGTCAGCAGAGTTTAACAGAGAGAAATTCCAATAATTTTATTAGTTGCCAGTGGCTTTTTCAAAGGTTTTCCTGGTTAACATTAAGTGAACTTGTATTGCTCCGGGTTGTATTTTGTTGTAATTGTACTCGGAATGTACTCGATATGTTTTTCGAAAATGCACTTTTCCCGTAAAAAGTACTTTCGAGTGGTTGTGATGTACTCAAACATGTACTTGATATATTGACAGACAAATGCTGTACTTGAAATGTATTCGTATTTTAAGTTCCTGCAATTTCCAGAAAAACTTAATTTGTGTATTGAAGTGTACTCGTTTTTATATAGTTCTAATCACCTTCAGAAATAGTCAGAATCTATTTCGCTTCACCACGGTGGATGTCAAAGACATGCACTTACAAGTTACACATGCCTATCAGCACCCTGATTGGAAATTCCCATAACAGCTCCCCTAAGCCTTTCGCTTGGGTTTTCGACGGAGGCATTTGCGATAAGTATCTTGCCCAGGGATTAAAATTCGTTGACACGAGCGGGGGCTCGAAATTCCGATAACGGTTCTAATGATCACGAGTCCTGGCTTTTTCCACGGGGACCACACGTGCTCTATTTGGCAAACATTTTCACCATTTATGCTCGAAAATCGTTTTTCTCTGCACACATTCTGATGTGCAAAATTTGAAACGGAAACTAGTACTTCCAGGGTACAGTTCTAAATTACACTCTTGGGTCGAGTAGTATATAGATTTTGAGTATAGGTGGTATCCATCAACTACATCGAGTACATTTCGAGGTGCTACAACATGTATTTCGTTTGTCGACAGTACCGCCAGAGCAATATTTGAACGGACAGAACTGCTCGGTACTTTTTAAGTAAGTTTGCTCCAAATCAACTTTTTGGTTTTCTGAAACTTCTTAGATGCCTATACAGATGTACACTTGGGAACAGGAAATAGATATATGTAAAGTACATTCTGAGTACTAGTATATTGTATCTCAAATGCACTGTTTTGTGCCCTTCTTCGAGGAGTAATTTTGCGTAGTACATTTTGTAGTGACATTTCGGTACGTTGGGAGTATAATTAAAAAATTATGATTGTGGCATTTATCACGCGCCTATATCGCAGAGTAAGTAAAGCGACATCAGAATATAGTTTGCGTCCTTGATGTGGACTGAGATTCGGAATTTGGTACAGATGTTAAGACAAAGCCATGATCTACTTTAGATGATACATATTGCAATGCACTATTATCTTGTTTGATGAATAACACAATTACTTCGAGAAACAGAAAGCAGTGCATTCAATGTGTGAAGTCATTCACCTGGCCACTGAATATGAAATTGTGTCAACTGTTGTAAATCCCACTTTAATATGAGGGAACACCAGCTAGCCTTTAATGCTCTCCTATCCTATCCGGCTTATATGGGCGCATTGTCATGAATCTTGCATGGATTATACAGAAGGTAAAGCTCCGCAAATGATCAGATATAAGGTTGTGTAGCTTTTGAGAAACTGACGTAATCTTGCTGCACAAAAATTTTTTTGGACACCTGTGTGAGTGTAATATCCCAATTGAAGAGTAATGACCAATATCTGATTTTCCTTAGGAGCTTGATTTTGGGTCTTATAATTTGTAGGGTATGATAGGATATTTAGTTTGTACAAAACATGCAAAAATAGCTTTTTTATTTTTGATTTCGCTTGCTGATTTGGCACATCACTTATAGTGCCTTTAATATAGTCTACTCCTGGGGGAGGAACATAATCGTGTGGTGTAGTCCTAAGATAAGCATGATTGTCTTGACCCCATAATCCCCGGTTCAAATCTCGGACGGGACAACTTGGATGGGATTTATTCTAGGTAACTAAATTCTGGATTTGTATGGCGATACTCAGAAATTACCATTCTCTAATGTGCATTGATTGGAAAGATCTTCTCAATCCATGTGGTTGGGTAGTGGTTTAGACGTTGGGTACATAGAGCGATGAAGCTTGCTACCTCAAAGTGCATATGGTTCGGTTTGCTTAGTCTTTGTGTCTGTCTTGGCATTACCCTACGGGTTCAAGTAAACAGTTTGTATTGCTTACTATACTAGTTTTCAGTTGAAAGGATAGGTTTGGTAGTTATAATTTGCATTATTCAACGAACAATAAATATATATATATACACTTATTGCACAAAGCACACAAAACATTTTATGACGAGGGTGGTGAGATTACCTTTTTGAGCACTAGTAACGGGTCACAATCCGCGGAAATTCCACTTTCGGGATTTTTTCTTCGAGAAACTCTTCGGCGACTGCGGCTTTGCTATAAGTGTTTTCTATCCCGATTTATACGTCACTGTGACCACCAAGACATGCTTAGCCCCCCATATTCTTTGATGACTTGTGTTCGTGGCACAAGCCTACATTAAAAGGTCATACAAAAGAGTAAACTTAAAATATAAAAACACCATCGAGTAGATCAGTAGATCGCAGAATGAACCTAACACTACCGCCGCGCCGACGCAATGCAAAAGTCATTAAAACAATCCCACTATCTTCTTTCTCACGAAAACTCGCCACACCACAAACACACACAAACTGCGCGCGCGAGATCGCTCGTTGCTAGCTCCCCTAACACTATACTTGGACTCCGACAGGTGCGGTAAGTACGTAAATCCTGTGTCTAAAATTGAAAAAAAATTGGCGTTAAATGTGGTGAACCCGCGTTTGGAAAATTCTCAAGACTGGAATAATACCGAAAAGACATTGTGGGAAAAGTGATGGCGGCCCGTTAGCGGATTGCGTGTTCACTTTTCCTATGTGCGGAGCACCGAAGTACCCTACAAAACGTTCAATTTTTCGCGCTAGTTCTATGGTTCAGACCCAAATTACGATAATATTCAAAACAAAACATAGTAACGGACCCTATGATGAAAGATCTCCAAGATATTTGCGATTTAGTTTCATTTTGCAGCATTCAGCTATTTACGGATGATAACGTTAATCTCCGCCAGTACTAATTAGGAAATATCTTTCGCAGTCTGGGACACAGATACACACTTTCCGGACCGCCGTTGTATACTCTCGACACCCACAGCTGTCTACCTAGAGTTAATTCAGAATCTCAGATACAAGTTTCTAAGCTGCGTTCTCCAACATTCATTACCAGTACTTTTATATTCGTGTAAGAAATACTTTCCTGCTTTGCGCCTTCATTCGCTCGCGGCTTTGACCCCGACTAACATTAGGGAATAAGCGGATTCTGTCATTAAGGCGCGCAGATATTTCGTCGTAATAACTCATTGCGTACTGGAGGAAGTCTTCATTACTTACTACAGAAGTAGTGTGTGCCAATAATCTAATAGCATTAGAAATATAAGATTTTGGAAGGATGATTTTTGGCACTTTTTCTTGCAGGCAAAACATGTTCTACCCAGTTACAGTACGTATCAAATTGTTACGTATATTGGGCTGTTAATTTATTGGGCCGTGACAGACGATTGACTTCTGACGTGAAATTTAGAGTAACGATTTCTATTCCGGAAGTTCTATAAATAGTTTGAATGTTTTCTGCAAGACGGCTCAAGATATTCAACCATACCTGTTTCGAATTTCAGTAGCTTCTGAACGATTGCAATGTGTCCATACAAAGAAGCCACTTCCAAAGGACTACCCTGCAGTTAAAAGACAATTTGTGAATACAACACTTTGTTATCTTTACTGGAAATACTTCATATTGCTTCACTTTTGTAAAGTGCTGGCAAAATACCAAAGTTATACTAGATTTGCTTGAAAGTGAACTTCCAAACACGTGACTAGATCGTTTTACTTGTCGAGAGAGGGGGTTTTCAATTGAAATCGACGCAATGGAGCTTCCCATTGCCGAAATCACAGAATAGACTGATCAATGCCCGTCTAATTTGCTTATCTTGGCAAAAAAATAGCATAGCCAGATATATAACTACTGTGTGATACAAGAACATGTTCACAGTTATCTCGTGCAAATAATAACGATACGAATAGGGTTTATTACGTTGTCAAAATTTTAAAGCAACAAAATATGCCAACTGATGACATTATCAGAGAGGTTACTGGGAACTGAACAATTTTTATTTGTACGAAGTTAAAGTTTGAGTAGCTAATTGAACTCAAGGAATATGCTCCAATTTGTTTAGTTTATTACGTTATCCTTGAGTATTGAATTCTGCCTGAAAAGTAGACCTCATAATAACCAAATATTAAGATACCTTTTACTAATTTATTCTAAAGATATATTTAATTGACACTAAAACATTCCATGGCCAAATTATAGTTGATGATGTAAATTAAAACGCATTCAACGTAATAAACGATAACGTAATACACAATAACGTAGTAAACATTTTTGATTGAAAGTTTATATAATTTTTTGTGGTCGGAAAATGAGTGTCTATGCCACTCTTGATCAATATTTAAATAGCTTGTTTGGTTGCTGAGAAATGTGGATAACGTAATACACTTCCTTAAAAAGGTCGCATTTTTTTAAAAAGTTCAACATTTCTTAGACTTTTTAATTGTCATTGTGAGCTGAAGAAAACATTATTTCCAACTGCCGCATTATGTTTGCCTAGAAATAAGATGCACAATCAATATCTTAGTAGAAGTTTTACCAAACTTAGCAACTGCCTTGTGAAGGATAACGTAATAAACAAGGTTTTCACGGACATTAGGCCTATGTTTGTATTTCAAAAATATCAAAATAAATTGAGAATACAAGCTTAGGAAAAACATCATTACATAATTTCTACATATGTTTCGCAACAAGAAACATTGATATTCGGCAGAATTCAAGCTGCTAAGTATTTTTTTCAATTTTGTAATAATTTTGATGTTGTGTTTCGGACATCAATTTTCCCCTATTTTTCGATGTTTGAAGGTAAATATCTCATAGAAAAGAAAACGGAAAGCATAGCAAACTAGCCCAAATGCAGCTCAACGACTCCTATCAAAATATTACCATTTTGTTCCAATAAATCATTGTTTTCATGAAAATCGATAATACACCTCATATGGGCCTGGGTCAGTTCTTATACTGACCAAATTTGGCGATCGTAGCATTTGATTATAATGATTTGTGGCAGAAGAACGAATGAATAGATTTTCAAAGAATGCCCCTTTACTCGGCCCTTATGACCTCTCACCCCAATCGGAGTACGCCACATATGAACCTTGGGACAGTGGTTCTTCTGATCACGTTTGGCGCATGGCTGCGATTGGTCCAAGCGTTTGGGCAGGAGAAAACAAATTCCTAAAATTTAACCAAAATAAACTTTAACCAAAATTACTGACATAACATACACATACACATACTACATATACTGCATACACAAATAGTGATTTCCTAATTTGCTCTGATGCAAGCACATACTGAAATAGTGATTTCTTATTCTTGCTCTGAGCATGTGTTTCAACCCTTAGCAAACAGTGTAAAAGTGGGGATAATTTTCGGAAAGACCAAGAACAATTTTTGCACAGGTGCATGACAAAAAATTATATTTTGTAAAAACAAAATTACGAATGTTGTTTGGCTCTAAATGAAGGCAAGCTGGAACTAATATATTCATCCCAGATGGCAAATGACTGGTTTCCCATTTTCTTTCATTTATATTAACAACCGATCATCTGAGAAAATCATCGATGCATGAAGAGTTTGCTTTGCAAGTTTGCTTTGCGAGGTCTTTATATTTCAGGTCACCTAAGAGCGTACATATGTATATGTACATGTATACAACGTATTGTGTTATATCACTGCTAAAGTAACAAATTTAGACGAATGACAAAAAAATAACAAAAAGGTTTATTCAAAGAAGATTTACTTTTTTGGTAGTGTGTATCTTAAACAAGGTAATTATCGAACCACTTGTCTCGCCTGCTTTCGCAATCACCTGGAACAGGTGATTTAGTGAAGCCAAAGCCAAGTTGACAGGCGATAAAGTACATAATTGTGTATTTTCTATTTTTTTGCATAAATTATGCCAATTAACTCGTCAAATATGCAATAAATAACACCAGCAACATGTGCATGTCAGTCTTAGCTACACGCTTTCTTATGGGAGAGGTCCGGTCCTCATAGTATCTACAATAAACCCCCCAAATACATTTTTGCGTATATTATGCAAATTAGCTAATTAAGTATGTAATGAATGCCACCAGCGATATATGGTGGAAGTCTGATCCTCATAGCATCTACAATAAACCAAAGTGCATTTTCTATTTTTTGCATTGATTATGCTAATTAGTTACGTAATTATCATATTTCCCTGCATAATCTAATCAGGTCAAGAACTTCTTGCCTCCTACCATCCATCAAGTATAGTCACTATAGCCCATAGGCCTAAATAACTCCAAATGATTGTTATAATTCAAAACTTTATCCAAAATAACACATACAACTTTAAACTGGCACACATAGGACCTACATACGGAAATAATGATTACAAGGTCTCTTCAAGAACATGTTCAAGCGAGACTAAAATGTGGACAAACTGTTTGTCAAACGTATTAATTCCACATCTTAACCATGTATAATAGAGCGCTGTTAATATTTAACACACCTTTTTGGGGTCTCCGCATTATTCCGAAGGGTCATTATTCCGAAGGGTCATTATTCCGAAATTTACATAAGGGTCATAATTCCGAAGGGTCATTATTCCGAAAAAAACATAAGGGTCATTATTCCGAAAAAAAAAAAAAAAAAAAAATTTTTTGCATTGATTATGCTAATTAGTTACGTAATTATCATATTTCCCTGCATAATCTAATCAGGTCAAGAACTTCTTGCCTCCTACCATCCATCAAGTATAGTCACTATAGCCCATAGGCCTAAAGAACTCCAAATGATTGTTATAATTCAAAACTTTATCCAAAATAACACATATAACTTTAAACTGGCACACATAGGACCTACATACGGAAATAATGATTACAAGGTCTCTTCAAGAACATGTTCAAGCGAGACTAAAATGTGGACAAACTGTTTGTCAAACGTATTAATTCCACATCTTAACCATGTATAATAGAGCGCTGTTAATATTTAACATATATGTTTGAGGGCATTTAAGATGTCAAGAAACTTCGGCAGTGTCTAAGACATCTTGAAAAATTCAAAATATAATTTTTTTTGCGTGTACTTATTAAAAATACCGTACTAGAATAAAAGATGCTCGGATGGGTCGGATCTTTCGATTTGATATAGTAAACATTTATATAAAGTTGCGATTTTCTATATGAAAGATATAATTTTGAGGTTAGGTATTTTACACAGTAATTAATATGTAGACAAGCATTATGTGAAAAAACATTATTTGTTAAAAAAGTGAGGGCACCATTCTCTGGAAAATCTCTGAGTAAAAAAAAAAAAAAAAAAAAAACCCTTATGTTATTTTCGGAGTAACGACCCTTCGGAAAAACGACCGTCGTGTTATTTTCGGAGTAATGACCCTTATGTTATTTTCGGAGTAACGACCCTTATGTCATTTTCGGAATAACGACCCTTATATTATTTTCGGAATAATGGCCCTTATGTTATTTTCGGAATAATGACCCTTCGGAAAAATGACTGTCATAATATTTTCGGAACTATGACCCTTCGGAATAATGACCCTCATGTTTTTTTCGGAATAATGACCCTTCGGAATAACGACCCTTCGGAATAATGACCCTCGTGTTATTTTCGGAATAATGACCCTTCGGAATAACGACCCTTCGGAATAATGAATAAGCACCATATTTTTGAGGGCATTTAAGATGTCAAGAAACTTCAGCAGTGTCTAAGACATCTTGAAAAATTCAAAATATAATTTTTTTTGCGTGTACTTATTAAAAATACCGTACTAGAATAAAAGATGCTCGGATGGGTCGGATCTTTCGATTTGATATAGTAAACATTTATATAAAGTTGCGATTTTCTATATGAAAGATATAATTTTGAGGTTAGGTATTTTACACAGTAATTAATATGTAGACAAGCATTATGTGAAAAAACATTATTTGTTAAAAAAGTGAGGGCACCATTCTCTGGAAAATCTCTGAGTAAGCTTTTAATTTACCTCTTCTCCTTTGAGTTTTGGATCAGCTCCATGATGCAACAACGCCAACACTATATCCAGATGGCCCTCCTTGCATGCGGCTGGCAGTATTTCCTTCACTATTTCAAGTGGAACCGCATTTTCATCGCAACAAGGTCCATCTCCCCCTAAAGGGAACAGGCATTCCACAAACGGTCTGGCAGGTTTTGGATTTTAGTTATTGCCTCGGATATTTCAGAATTACGTTTTGCCCGAACACTAGCGATTAAATCTTCCCAAAGTCTGAAAATGGAAATAGAATTTCTTGAGGTTTAAGTAAATAAAGTGGAACCTTTAAGCCACACGGTAGTCCAAAGAGCGGACATAAAGCGTTTGAACCTCAAGACGAATACTCCTCCTTGAAACAAGAATTTTTAACTCCGCAATAAACCATAAGATGTTCTAATCCGCGACCTTGTTGTCAAAATCTCATATAATCATATAATCATAATAACTACAGTAGGTATGAGGTTCTTGTATTATGTACTAGTATGGAACACACGGTGGGAACATTCAATATTTTACCCACCCAAATGTGTGACAAATCACTTTTTATATGACAGTGGTCTGTTAATCGGCCACAGCCGGTTGTTTCGTCCGTTTCGTTATCGGAAGGACATTGGTTCGATTCCCGCATCGTCCCAGTCATAGGAAAATTTTCCTTCTGGGGATTCGTCGGTATTTGTCATTAAAGTAATAATTGCACATTTTTTTGAAGAGCGCCCCCAATTTTCAAAATTGGAGATTTTTGCAGAGATGTGTTGATAATTGTCTAGTAAACTATGCCTGCGAACGAGAGTGCTCAAAATGCGTATTTGTCATAAAAAAAAATGATTGTGTAATTAGAATCGGGATCTCAATTGTAATTTAACGGCGGAGCTGGAAATGCCAATTTTATGTCCGCTCATGATGAAATAGTGGCACCTCACGAAAATAACCTCTAACTTAACTTCCTGAACCGACGGAACAACTAAAGGAAGAGCGTAGACACGCACAAGGCGCTATTTCCCGGCTATTTCATATTGGAAAGACGTTTCCAGCAGCCTTTGAATTATTATCGGAGTTCTCCGATATTAATTATTCTAATTACAAAATTCCTTCATTTGCGACACATAGAGATTATTGAGCTCTAACATTCACAGGTATAGTAAACTAACCAATTGCCGATGCAACTGTGCACATATTTAGAAAAATTGGGGGCGCTTTTCAAAAAATGTGTTGTTATTGCTTTAACTGCTTGTCACACATTTGGGCGGATAAAACTGGTAATTTCTCGAGTTTCGTTACTTTTTCAAATCTGTTAAATATACACGCATTATACCCGTCAATGCACATTCGAAAGGATTATAGTCTGATTTTTTATTCGTGTTAGTTCATGCATATTTTCAAGGGTATGGTTTAACTTCGAGGGTATGTGTTGATACCGACATTTAAAAAGCCGAAGATGTTTACAAGCAAGGGGGTGAAGCCCATTCAAAACCAGTCGTCCGTGCTGGGCGCTGACATTTGAATATTGCACGGAATAATTATTAGTTTGGGTGCTTGTATACACACATAATGTCAATTCGATACAAACAATCCGCCAAAATATCAGTTGTTGGATGTTGGGTGCTATTGGGTGGTTAAATTTTGTCCTACCCATGGCCACACAACGAATGAAATGACACATCAGTCGTCTTGATTTAAATAAACCGCCTCAATGAATACATCTTTTCACCTAAGCGCGCATTGCATTATGAGAAAAAAGAGTATCTGAGCACAATGATCCAGGTACACTATTATTACACCTGGCCACCTCTAACACATACATCAATTTGTATCACTACCGATTAGTGTATATGCAAAGCGGCACCCAGAGTATGTGGAAGAAGCGGAGGCAGCCATTGCTTTCTATTGTTGGCACTCTAGGTTTTCTTTGTTGTCGGCAACACATGCGCGACGATGAATTTCTAAGATTCTAACGTTTTTGCTCTCTATCTCTATAGAACCCCGCTTTGTTTACAGCCCTTCGTCTACTGGCATTTTAAGGTGCGAAAAGTATACCAATACAGCTGCAGCATTCCAATACCATACCATAACTGAATTGAGCGCGATCTTTAAAATATGCACGCTCCACGTATCAAGATCATGGCGAGTTTCATGCGCGTTATATCGAGTTTAACCCCAACCTACCCCCGCTTTAAATTCGAGTTTTCAACGCTGCCTGTCCAGTTTGAACTCTATGTGCCGAGTTTCATAACATGTCCAGAATAATCATGTCCAGAATAAATCATGCCGAGTTTTAAAAAAAAACTGGACATGATTTTTTTGCAACCTGTGTCAAACTCGACCTGATTTTTTTCTCACATGAGCAAACTCGACATGATTTTTTTTTTCTCAACATACAAACTCGACATTATTTTTTCTCATCTATGACAACCCGACCTGATTTTTTTCTCAACAGGAGCAAACTCGACATGATTTTTTTACACTACACCAAAAATCATGTCGAGGTTTCCTCATCTTGCTAAAAATCATGTCGAGATTTTGAAACTGGAACATGATTTTATGTCAAACTGCAACTCACCTATAGAGAGCAAAACTCTGATTATAGAGGCAAACTTGGACATATAGCGCTGTGTAAACTCACATCTAGACGCTGCAGCACTCCATAACACTCGCTAGGCGGAAAACTCGATACACGCGCGTGAAACTCGACATGCGGGGAAAACTCGCCATGATTTTGATACGTGGAGCGTAAACTGGACCTTGATTTATGTCAACTCACCATATAGAGAGCACAACTGCGTGTATAAGGGCAAAACTGACAGATAGCGGCTGTACAACACCCTGATCTTAACGCTGCACACTCGACATTGCGAGAAAAACTCGATACACATCGCGCGCGTGAAACTCGACATGCGCGTGAAACTCGCCATGATTTTGATACGTGGAGCGTGCCGTAGCATGGCAGGTGCTCACAGCATCCTGTCTGGAAGTTCTTTTTTGTTGCCCACGTGAACGTCGGCCTATCCCTCATCTCTTCTGATTGCAAAATTGTGGGTTGTGTGTATGCATTGTGCATACACACTATGCCCATTTCAATACGGAATAAATCCTGACAATCTCCTCATAGTGCGACATTTCTTCACACATAGAAAAACGTTTTACACAATTTGGCACTCGCCAGTGGTGCCACACACCAACCCCATCCAGTCCATTCCCAAACCGGATGACCAAAGGACATGAAACAGGTGACAGGTCATGCACGTGAGAGCGTATTTCGTAAACATACTCCGAAAATCATTTGCAGGCATTGGGGGCGCTAGCTCCGTTGTTTCACACTATTGATTGGCTAGATCTAATATTTATATAGACCACATTAGTAAAAATCGTTTAGAATATCTCTTTTTTTATGGCCAGGAAATATTATACGTCCTGAAAATACTTCTCAGCAGCCCCGACACAATAGCCATACTTTGTCTGTCAATTTACGTCGTTTCTCCACCCTGTTGAAATTACTATAAAACTTTTATTGTAGCAGTGGGCGACTTCCTAAATGGCATGTGAAACATCGCCTTCACCGCGCCTACCTAGTGATTGCACATGCGCCAATGTAGAAACCAACGCAGTTTTGGATTGAAATGGAATTTTTAAGCATAATCCTACAATCATTTATGAGCAATGTTTGCATTATTTGCCCGAGGTCCTCAGATCATGTAAGTAATTTGGTAGACAAATCTCCTCAAAAGCCACAAATCACTGGGGGGGGGGGGGGGGGGGGTGGATATAATGCTCTGCCATAATCCACAAGGATGCCTTAGTTTACGCTGGCACTGAGAATATCTTTAAATCGTATCTATAGGGTGCAGTCCAATATAACGTTCAGCCATATAACGTGTAGTGTATATACCTCCCCAACGCCGCACTCACCCCCCCCCCACACCACACATGGGTAGGCGAATGGATCATGTATATTGCATGCTTGCTCAGCATATATTATGGGGCGGGATCAGGGTCATAAGCTAATCATCGGTTAAATTCGGAATTAAGAGGCATTATGTCCGGGTATCATCCTTGTAACGATTGTGTTATCCAATGTTTTCTGTATTCCCTTGCATTACCACCATCAATTCATTCCTCGTATTAGTTTCGGTGTACCCACTACCATTTAAAATTTGTTTTACTGGCGTTTACTGATAATTTTATGGCTTTGAACCATTTGCTTACTTCTCTTAGTTCTTTTAAATTTAGAAACCGCAGTTTTTGCTGGCAATGTCTTTGTGCGAATACAATATTGTGGTGTCTTCAGCAACAAAATGAACATCTAATACAGATGAAGTGTTACAGATATCGTTAATATAGAGTATAAATAGCAATGGACCTAATATTGAACCCTGAGGTACGCCACAAATAATATTTCTTAGTTCAGATTCACATGTGTGATAATACACATACTGTTTTCTGTTACTTAAGTAGTTTGTAAACCACGTGTAAACAACTCCACGAAATCCATAATGTTCTAGTTTATATAGTAATATCTTATGATTAATGGTGTCAAATGCTTTGGATAAATCCAAAAATATTCCAATTGTAGATTCGTTATTTTCTACTGCTTTGGTAATTTTATCAACTAGTTGAATAATTGCCATGTATGTGGAGTGGTTTGCTCGGAAGCCAAACTGTTTTTCATTTAATATTTTATGCCGGTCTATAAAATTCATACACCTATTAAAGACTAATCGTTCAAGTATTTTGGAAAAACACGGTAAAACTGACACAGGGCGGTAATTGGAAAACATTTCGGCATCATCTTTTTTATAAATTGGTGTAAATTTCGCAACTTTAAGTTTTTCTGGGACTACACCTGTTGATATCGATAAGTTGAATATTGTGGTAAGTGGGCGTACTATTTCATTGGCGACTCTTTTAATGATACGATTACCAATGTCATCATGTCCTGCACCCCTTAGTAATCCACGGGGACCTTGATTCTTTTCTATTATTAGTACAGCATTTCTTCAATGGAATGCATTCATCATAAAGCTCAGTAAACTTTTCTACAAACGTGTTATAATCATCATCAGCATGATTGTTATCAAGAATTTCGTTCCACTTGATATTTGATGTCTCTTTTAGTTTTGTGATATTTCCACTATTAAGAATTCTTTTATATGTGTATTTGTTCTCATTTTTAGATTGTTTTATTTGAAATTGTATCAGTTGCTAAGATCGTTGGCAGATGATCGGTGATATCAGTAATTAAAATAGCTGATTCAACAAGATTCTCATTATTAGTTAATATATTGTCTATAATTGTCGCAGTGGTCTCTGTTATTCTGGTTGGTTTATAAATGGTAGGTATCAAAGAATGGGAATATATAAAATCAAGATATTCATGAGTTGCTCTATCACTATCATCTTTAAGAAGATCAATGTTGAAGTCTCCCATTACATAATACAACTTTTTTTCTGCAGCTATTATCTTATATAATGGATCAATGTCTGCGGTAAAATCGTCTATAGCTGTATGAGTTCTGTATACTACGCCAACTATAACATTCTTTTGGTTGTTATTTTCAATTTCAATAAAACAGGATTCGTAATTAGGAGTGGCACAACATAGATCTTTTCTTAATTTATATTTGACATTTTTTGATATATACATACAAACACCACCTTTTAAACGGCCAATTCTGTTCATATATTCTAAATTATATCCGGGAAAATTGTAATATTCATGGGGTTTATCTTTCAAATGCGTTTCAGTTAGTCCTATTATTGTGAAATTATGATTTAAACTTTTAATACAGGCTTTAAGTTTTTCAAAGTTCTTAGATATACTTCTTATATTAGCATTCATAATAGTAAATCCACCGTTTAGTAAGTGAACTTGAACGAAACTGATCTGAAGTAATGTAAGAACTTTTAGGGAATTTATAAATTTGGTCATCATCTAATTCTTTTGAGGTGCTTTCAAATCTTAGTGGATTAAAGGCCATGTCGTCATATTTCTTAAAGTCAATGTTATTAATATCAAGAGTTTCGTCAAGATCACTTATCACATCATTAACATCAGGTAGGGGATTATTTGCTGTGATACATTGGGTACACATCCATTCACTGGAGTTAAAATTTTTCAGTATTTTTGAACTTTTTTTAATACACTTTTTATGAACAAATCTTTTGCATATTTTACAAAATATATTCCTATGGCATTGTTTTATTGTTTTAGTGCATTGAACACAAACATCCTGTTTAGACACAGACATATAAATATATATACAAAAAATAAATATATATTATTTTACAACACAATATAAAATAAGCCTAAAATATGCAATTCGACTGTGGACAGCACGAAAGCAATGCTAGGCCAGGCAAACAGCCTGTGTGTATATATGATAATTTTGTAGGCAATATTTAGCTCGCTAAAATCTTTTAAGTATGCTAGCGAATTTATGGAGGTTTTTATAACTATGATCAAATCAAGATGAGCGAAAACAAAGTAGAAGAAAAGGAGATATGCCTCTCGAGTATAATGGTATATGGTAGTAGAATAGCATTAACGAAGAGTAAATCGTACTAAAGCATGTCGAGGGGAATTACCAGTGAGCGATTCACCATGAAATAACCTTATAAAGCTGTAAATTGCGTGACATGTGAATACCAAGTGATAGCACCTAGTTAACACTTCATCAGTTACCTATTGTACAAGAACGTTATTTCATTTAATGAATAATCTGGTAACGAGCATTAGTTCAGGGTGATTCGCATGTGTAATATAGTAACAATAGTTGCAGCATAGCGCTTGTCATTGCTGTTAGAATTTTTGGTAAAAGTTGATAGTATATAGTTTCGTTATCCCCACTTTGTTTCCGCCATGTTGGGTTATAGTTATACACAATCTGAAAAAGATTCAAAAATCCGTAATTAAATACAGTTGATACAGACATTATTGCCCCTTTATTAAGAATTTTCATTTTTATTAGGCCATTCAGTGTTCACCTCCTGCTTTTAGTCAAGGATTGTTACATACGACTTCAGTCACTTGTTCATTCAGTACAACACTTAGAGTTTCATTTCTTTCTTACCCAGTCAGGGGTTGTACATTGTCTAGTGTAAAAACGTCTGTGAATGTGCCATATTTTTGTTCAAGTCATTCTGATTTGTGATGGGTGCGTTGTAACCACTTTCCGATTTCTGGATGCACAAATACGTTAACCTTCCCGTTCCATATCCAACACTTTAAAACCCACTAGCGCCTCCTAGTCACTACTGTTCAGCTCTGCCATAACCGTTGAGTAATGCTTTGGTAACCATTTCACTGCCTCCTATTTTTGTGGCCTTTGAGTTTTTTCCTAGCAAGTAAGGAATTATTTTTTACTGACATCATGTCGACAAATTTGACACAGTGGGTCTTGGTTCCTTCCTATAGTTTGATTTTCCAAGCCGGTGAGATCGGTCCAGATCGCTTCTGTGAGTCCAAGCCCATTTTGCTGTTTGCGAGCTCCTTGACGATCCCGTCAGTGTCCTCTCCTTTGGTTTCAGGAACACCCGTGATCACAACACAATTTCTCCTGGAATACGACTGCAGTTCCTCAATAGCAATAAGACGCGTCTCAACAGTTTCATTCAGTGTATTAATTTGACGTTGCATGTCGTTTTGGGTTTCTTTTAGTTCTTGATTTTCACATTTCACCTCATGGATCTCTCCATCCTTCATTTCAATACTGGTCTTCAATTTATTTATTTCTCGCTCCTGTTGTTCAAGTTTAGTCAGCACTGGTTTTATTTTCTCATCAATGGCAGATTTTAAATCAATGGTTATTGCTTTCATAAAGTTCTTGAATTTCTCACTGTCCATTAATCGGTTCACTATGTCATCGGATTCATCAGGTTCACTATGTAGCGACATTTTTGATCAAATCAGATATCTAAAAATTCATGTCATAAGCGATAATAGTTCTCCATGCACAACAAAAGTCATTGTAGGCAAGATGATATAAGCCAGCTACATGTAGGTTATTCTATAATGATGTATACAGGCACAGGCCGTTGCCTGGTAGTGTGAAAATCACATAGCTCGTCATAGCTCGTAGCATGGAATGTCCGAGCGTACACGGCCGTTAACTATACGGAAAATAGGCCTAATATAGCGTCCCGGCCCGGGGTAAAGTCGGAATTAAGAGCATACGGTCGTAGCATGGAATGTCCGAGCGTACACGGCCCGGCCCGGGCTAAAGTCGGAATTAAGAGCATACGCTCTTAATTCCGACTTTACCGAGGATGATCCCCGACCGTACGAGCTCCGACCGTATGCTCGTAATTCCGAATTTACCGAGGATGATCCCTGACCGTAAGAGCTCCGACCGTATGCTCTTAATTCCGACTTTACCCCGGGCCGGGCCGTGTACGCTCGGACATTCCATGCTACGAGCTACGACCGTATGCTCTTAATTCCGGCTTTACTGAGGATGATCCCCGACCGAATGCTCTTAATTCCGACTTTACCGAGGATGATCCCCGACCGAATGAGCTCCGATTTATGACCCTGATCCCGCCTCATATATATTTTGTTACATTCAATGAATGTGTATTGTATGTTTAGGCGGGTATATAATATGTGCGAGCAATCGGTGCATGTATCTAGGTGAATTGAATATAAATAACCTTGAGAACCCGTTGCGTCGTCAAAAATGGGAAAACATCTTAGGTCCTAGTGAGGATTTAGAAACCCCTTTCTTCCGCATTACTTTAAAAACAGACCAGTTTTCAAGTAAACAAGTAAGTCTCTTAGTTAACTTAATTACAAAATAATTACCTTCCGCTAATTCACGTAATGTCTCGGAATCCATTGGCGTATTTACACCGGGTGATCGGCCTTGAGTCACTGGTTCCCCTGCTTGTCTACAAAGGGAGTTTTCTTCGTCATAAACAGCATATCAGACATATAGCTAATTGAATTCCTTCTCGGCTAAAAAAGATGAGCTTTAGTAAATGTCAATGGAAAAAAATAGCCCATAAAACCGCCGAACACAGACTCAACAACGACAAGGCTAAAAGTTTCGTGAGATATTTCCGTGCATGAAGAAAATTGACCCCTCGATCGTCTGTGCTGGTCCCGCTTGTTGCTTTATCAAGTTTATTTATACCTATCAAACGTGTGCTTGTGCATAGAATATCCACTGAAACGTTAACAATATGGTGCAGGGTTTGCACCTCCTCTTCAGGCCTCATTAACGCTGCTGAATGTGTTCTTAGTTGAAAGCTAACAGCCAGAAGAAAGGTGGGTTTAAAATCAACAACCTGTTAAGAAATTGTATGGATGGTACAGGTTTATTTTTAGAAGTCGGTAGAATCTGTGATTTTAACTATTTCATAAATGGGGGTCGAAAAATAGAATTGTCGTAATTTCGCCTCGCAATCTTGCCTCCTATCCACTTTTGCTCTTCTACCCTCCATGCAGGATCAACGAATGCGTACGTGCTTGCGTATGTTAAACTATATAAAAGCAAAGACTTGCGTGCAGGTGTCCCAAAACAGGCGTCAAGTAGTTTTCACATTTCCGTTAATAAAGACGAGTATTTAACACAGAGCTGCAGAATACATCGGTAGGTGGGTTGTAGTAGAGTTATAAATCAGAATCCCATTCTAGAAGTTTGGAGAAGAATGTTTGAAAATGTTTTTCTATAGTTTGAAGGGTGCTGAATCAGAATTTTGGGTCCAACCTCTGGGAAATGTGGGGAACTTTGTAAAATAAGGGGGTAAAATTAGTATTAGTAAATTGTGTTCAAATGTACACCAATGTATTTGTCTCATTATAAGAATTAAAAGAGGGTATAGTTTGTCTAGGTTCCGACCTTTAGTTAAGCAGGTAGAGCCCTATTAAGGTTCAAGGTCATCCTGGGGGTAAACGTTACCCAGTGCTCCGATTTTGTTGAAACTGGTGTCAAATTGTTCGTCTTGTCTTATTTAACAATGTTTGGCATTTGGTTTCATAATTAGTGGCAAAAATATACCAAGGGTCTACGTGGTCTATAGGGGTCACCAAAATTTCACCTCAAATTGTATACAGAGCTGTCACCCAAAGAATTGAATTTAATTTTCTGCTTCAGTATGATCAGGACAATAATTTGATACCGGTTTCAACAAAATCTGCGCATTGGATTTTTTTTGTCCCAGAATGACCTTGAACCTTATCAGGGCTGTGGCCGTGTAGCTAAAGGTCGGAACCTATACAAACTATACCTTTTTTTAATCCTTATGAGACAAATACATTGGTTGACATTTAAACAAAATTTGACTTGATTTCAAATTTACCCCTGTACTAATTTTACCCCCTTATTTTACAAAGTTCCCCACATTTCCCAGAGGTTGGATCCATAAATCCGGATTCAGCACCCTTCAAACTATAGAAAAACATTTTCAAACCTTCATCCCCAAACTTCGAGAATGGGATGCTGGTTTATAACCCTACTATTGAATTGAAGATCAGAATGATATGCTGATGATAAGTCTTGTTAACAAACCTTGCCTTGTAATGAGGATCTCGTTCTGAATGGAGTTGTCATCAACCATGCAAATGACTTGCATATGTCTCGAATCAATGATGCTTCTTCAGAAAGTTAAATATGAAGGGAAGGCGAAGATCACTTGCATGAGTTGCTTTCAGGAAACTGGACAAGATCTGGAAAGCATCAAGTACGGATGCGATACTTCAGTATGGATGCGATACTTAGGTCGTCACTAAAGCTTCCTTGACAGCTCCCTTACCAAGTGCATGCTTACGCATTATCTATTGTATAGCGAAAGGATGATCCACTGAACATCTATACCCTATACCAACCTGCTCAAGGCCACCGTAAGAGAGGTTGACAATGTCTGCTTTATCCAGAATACATAGCCAAGCTTATCTGCGATGATATCCAACTTTCACCTCGAGAGATCAGAAGGATTGTCCAAGAAAGGGCGTATGGGAGATTGTATTGTTTTTCTGTTTGTTTACTTCCTTGTTCCTGTAAGCGCTTTAATCTAGATCCTTTCAACACAAAGAAATGAGCCTAATACACAAATAGTCTTAATTTTTGTGTAACTCCAATTTATTCCATTTTTGTCGGTCCGAAATGATTGTTTCAAGAATTTGAAATGTACCAAACATATCGTTACATAAACAAAATTCAACATGAATTAAAATTAGTAACATTAGTAAAATAAAGACCATATACTTATAATACAGCTCATTCTGTCTAAATGTGTCCACTACAGCGTGTATCAATAAAAACGCAGGATTAGAAACAAAAACACCTATGTTCATCATGCTGTTAACACTCTTGTAAAAGTACATTTCGTACTCTTCACTATGCTACTCACTACTCATCTCACTTCGACACTCCTGCCCAGAGATACGCTGCATTGAAGAAGGGTTATAAATTCAAAGCTAGTCCGATTTGTGAAATCACAGATTTCCATGTAAGTGTTTGAACTGGACTTCTAATCCACTTTAATGTCCTTTAAAACAAGGTGCAATATCATGTCTAAAGCTTGATTTCAATTCCAGTTCAAGTCTTGTGTATTTGATTTGATATCAGAAACGATTGCTTCATTGACCCAAGCGATAATTGAGTAGCTGTCATGGGTGATATTATCATATAAGTGCTGATACAGTTGTGCGACTAGCCAGCAGCCACCTAGATGAAGCGAAATGATTGTGACAATTTCCTAATAGCAGCGGTATTAATAATTGGCAATCGCGCCTTAAGCACCCTGCAGGGTGGATATTGCACCTTATAAATCGACATTATTACTATTATTATTATTATTATTAAAGTCCATAGACGTTGTTGTTCACCGATGACACGCTTTCACAGTAAAGATTTCAAAATGGTAGCTTGTACCGTTACAGTTTTACGATAACAAGTCCGTGGGATTTAGTATGTCTTTTCTTTGGAGCAATCCTAAAGATAACGTTGTCCAGTAGCACAAGACGACAAGCTTCTATAAGGTCACTTGATGACAAAAAATGCTGCACTTGTGGCAGTCAGAGATGCAATTCTGACGGGAATGTCCTCCATTTCGGGAACAGGAATTTATGTCGGTGGTTTTTGCTGTTTTGTAATGGGTCGCGGATTCTTGCGGTAATTTGAGGTACTTCGGACTGAAAGCCAGATACTGATGAAATTCACTGCTCGAGACTGTTCTGCCATCTCCATACGTTATCGGACTTAAGGTGATTACATAGTGTCATGTCGCTTGCCGCTTTGCCGCTCTGATGATGAAATTTACGTCACTAAGCAATCCTGTCAGAATCGCTAGCGGTGACCCAAGCGGCAAGACATCAAGCCAACAAATCGATCTCCCTGCCGCTCTGGCTGACTCTTTGCCCAAAGCGGCAAATCGTATTGAGTTGACTTGAAGTCAACTCTGGAGCAGTGCCGGTGTAGAAGTAACCATTGTCCGGCGTACTCATAGTCCGGGAACAATGGTGAACAATAGGGCAATCGATTCAGTTGGCTCTTTACGCAACATTAGTTTCACGCTTTATTCCGTTATCGTCTATGGAGCCCCGGACTGTGGCTCCCGCCGGACTATATCTGCTTTCACACCGGTCATGACGTAGTTCCAAGCGCCGCTTGACTATACTAGCAATCCTGCAAGCGGCGTACACCAAGCGGCTTGCCCCCTGAGCGGCAAGCGGCATGACACTATGTAAACACCTTTAGCGCAACTGGTAGCTGTGTGTCCACTGCATTATGGAGCCGTTGTTACGTCCCTTTGCTGTCGAAGCTCTGGCAATATTCCTAACCGCGGAAGCGCCAAACCGTCGGGAGTATGATAAATTGGTTACGGGAATCGGGAGACTGTCACGGTCAGAGGCCTGTCCAAGCTACGGCTAGGGCTATCCTAGCACAACACTAACAGTAACAACAATCCCATCCCGGCAATCCCTAAGCATTGGGCTTGCCCTTAGTACGTAGGGATGGATAGGCCTTGTAGTAGTCATGACATCATAGAAGTTGCAGCATGCAACTGAAATATTGTCGTTGACAAAAAGTCTTGTGGCGTTTATACAATCGCTAGCCTAGCTATATAGTACCGGTGTGCATGAATGTTGAGTTACCTATCTCTGCACTTTGGCACAGCAGATATTGGCATAGGCCCAGCCTAACAAAACTATGAAACACAATATCTAGGCTGTTTGGTACAACTAACCAAAGCTCCGCTAGACTAGCCTAAGCTAGTCCTAGGCTTAAGGTTAATGTTTAGAATTTTGCTATGCCTAGCTAGGCCTAACAAATGCAAACATTGCATAGGAATGCTTTACCCTATAATGCCTAACAAATATGATGATAGTTTTCTTGTTGCCTGGAGGATATAGGCCTATAGGTTGCATAAAACGAAGAAAAATGTAGGGTCACTAAAATAGTGGACATCATCAATTGACCCAACCCTTGCAAGGCTTTAAACCGGCCTCTCTTTTCGTTATTACTCAGTCAGATTTGGGTTTCTAGTATCAAAATTTATATATTTTGGGTTTTCTTTCCATTTCTTTTACTCGTAATCATGGATCACGTTTTTTTTTGCTACAGTCCCTGCCGTCAACACATGCGAGTTCTACAATTGAAAACCCTGACACCTCCCTTCTGAAAGGCATATAGCCCCCACGATTTGTGTTTGCAAAAATAACCAAATTCGCCGCGTTTCCTAAATTGTATCAATGCGGAAATTCAAAGCTTTCATTAGCACCAATTATTGGCGCATTGGTTTTAAAAAGGGGGGTAATTAGTATCCCACAATATTTGCCGGAACTATTTAGTGTTGCGCCTCATATATGCCTATAGTACCGGTTTTTTTGTTTAAATGCAAAACTTATCTTTTAGTCAGAAGACAATAGCATTTAGAATTCTGCAGCTACAACAAGTTTTTACTATTTTATGTCGCTAAATTGAGAGAGGGTGGGTCATTTGGCCGACTTATATCAGCGGTAGCATTACTACAATTTTTTGACCACAATATCACAACGTATGCCTTTATTGAACCTATCATAGGCCTGCACCACAGCACCGGAGCCTGCACTAAACCTAGTGCCAACACAACAAAATATATTAAGTGGGATAGGCTTATCGTAGATTTAATGAAAAAAATAATCAAATAATCGCAATTTCATTATCTATAAAATAGGAATAAAGAAACACAAAACAATATTTTTTCTCTTTCCACCAGGCAAAAGTCACGTGCTTTTATTTCCATCAAAAACAAAAATAAACACACACACACAGACAGGACAAAGACTTCCAAGACACACTCACATACCACTCAACTCAACTCACAAAACAAAGTTACATCACACACATCTGGAATTTACATGCTGGTACATAATAAGTGAAGTGTGCACCTGAATACAACTGGAGAGCTAAAAAGGTGTAGAAAATGTAAGGGGGATTTATATAGAAGAGAACAAGTAAGACATAATAAAATTGTAATAAATTATAAATAACAGAAAACAATACATCAATAACTTTAATAGATTGTGTTTATGTTAAATCTTTATTAACAGCATTATTATAAAAAATGTTCATTCAATGTCCCACAATTTTGGGACCATTTATCAGGTTCCTCCACTGATCTCTATTATATAGAGCGGAGCAAAATATCATAGGGGGGGTCATTCAATCATTCACCACTCATCCCTCCTACAGAAAAGGTTTACACCTTTGGTAGTTAGTATGTGTACACTATATCCCTGCGAGGTTATTAGGTACTCTCATAATGGGTCACTTTTTCAGTAGGGGCCATTGAAAGTTACACATGGTTCTTTATAACTCCAAAACCAATGGACATAAATGGTACAAATTATATACCTCATATGTAGATCCCTGTCATCTGATTGGTTAAAAGTGGAGGGCAGAAATTCAACTAGCTTCAAGATTGAAACCCAAAAATCGACTATTGACTATTTCCCTGGGAGAAAGCGGGCATCTCATTCATGACCAATACCCTGGACACCTCTTCCCACATAGAGACTGCTGTACGGAATATATATCCTCCGTATTAATGAATGTACCATTTGACGAGCCTGGTGTAAGAGATCGCATTTTGCATTTGCGGATATGCCCACCAGCCTGGGAGTCGGCCGAACGACAGTATCGGAGTAAACCAAAAAGTGTGCAAGTCTGATGCAGGCTTGGCAAGGAAATGGCTGAATCGGCCAGGACCTGTATTCATGCTATGAGCTTGTAGAAGATCTGCAAGGAATCAGAGATGCAGCTCAAAAGGCTAATACCAAAACGGCAGGACAATACAACCGTGAGATATGCGAGGATTATAATTTGAAACCGATAACGGCCATCTGTAGGCCGTGTAAAAGTTGCAGAATTCGGAGTTGTACGCATCTTGCCGACAAAAAATGGCAAGAAGTCGATTACGGTGATTCGTGGTTGGACTCCACCATCACTTCCTGAACACAAGAGGTTATTGCTTAATTCTTAAAGTTTTGGACCCTAAGTTACACAAATTTGTTAAACTATATGCATGCATACCATGCCCATGGCCTACCCAGTATACATGAAATAACATAGTGCCCTGTGTTAGCATCCTGGCTTAGAAATAGAATGTCCTTTAAAAAACCACTCAGTTGACCAGAATCTATATATTCGGTATATAAAACAAATATTACTGCTTTTTATTCGGAGCATGGTTGAAACTATAGGCCTCGGTGATCTCGAAACCAACTATTGGCCCCTCGGCTTAACGCCCGGGGCCTCGGTTCAAACACATGCCCCTCATAGCAGTCAATATTTGTATACATAACATTTTTGGAATCCTTATGACTAAACGGACAATATGGCATACATTTCAACATGATAGGAGTATTTTAAAAGTTTGACCCCTGTGTAACCTTAAATTGGACCTTATAAAAAATGACACCACAATAAAAAAAAGTACCAACTAAGTATGGGTCCATACTAACTACCAAAGATGTCAAACCTTTTCAAAAAAAAAAAAAAAAAAAATTTGGGGGGGGGGGGGGGGGTTACCAATGATGTTTTTGACCTGGGCCCATGCTCCTGATTGACTACACAACAGTAATTGTACATTAGATGAATGAAGCAACACTGCCCTCAATCAGAGATGCATAGCAGGACCGGGGGCACGATCTGCTCGATTTTTGCATTTTGGAATTTATGGAAATCTTACGTGCATTTTCTCTTAAACCTTAGTTCAATAAATATCATTGTAATTTTGAAATAAATTATTTACTTCAAAATCCATCGGGGTTCGCGGATTAACCCCACTGCAAAACAGAATAATTTCTAATAACGGTCATTTAGACCGTATTCGTCACCAGTATAGCCTTTTGTCGAGTCTCCGTCAGATACACATAAGAGCGCCCTACTACCGTTAAGTCTTTGAAATAGACTAGCACTCGGACCACATCGGATGTTGATGCCGATTTGAATTCACTGTTGCTGTTAGGATGGCATGTCCTACCCCCCCCCCCCCAGCAGGACCGAAACCTCACTCTTAAATGATGGTATGTGTGGACAAACCTTGATTAAGCCTGGATCCCGGATCGAACCACTGGAGCTGGCCACTGACATACGGAGTAAACAAAAATGTGTGCAAGTCTGATGCAGGCTTGGTAAGGAAATTGCTGAATCGCAGGACCTGTATTCATGCTATAGCCTTGTAGAAGATCTGAAAGGAATCAGAGATGGAGCTCATAGGGCTTATACCAAAACGGCAGGTAAAATACACCGTGAGATATTCGAGGATTAGAATTTGACACCGATAATGGCCATCTGCATGGCCGTGGAAAGTTGCTGATTCGGAGTTGTACGCATCTTGCCGACCAAAAATGGCATAAGTCGATTATACGGTGATCACCGTTTTTTGACTCCAACACAACTTCCTGAACACAAGAAAAGGTTGATTGCTAATTCTTCATAAGTTTTTGACCCTAAGTTACACAAATTTGTTTAAACTATGCATGCAACCATGCCCATGGCCTACCATGTTATACATGTATAACAAGGACTGTGTTAGCATCCTGGCTTAGAAATAGAATGTCCTTTTTAACCAATCATTGACAAGAATCTATAATTCGGTATTAAAACAAATATTACTGCTTTTTATTCGGAGCATGTTGAAACTAAGGCCCTCGGTGATCTCGAAACCATACTATATGCCCCTCAGCTTCGCCCGGGCCTCGGTTTCAACCATGCCCCTCATAGCAGTCATATTTGTATACTATACATTTTTGGAATCCTTATGACTAAACGGACAATGTGGGCCTATACATTGCACATGATAGGATTATTTTTAAAAGTTTGACCCCTGTTGTAACCTTAAATTGACCTTATAAAATGACACCACAATTTTAGAGTACTGCGACCAACTAATTATGGGTCCATACTCTACCAAAGAATGTCAACCTTTTTCGGGGGGGGGGGGGGTTACCATGATGTTTTTTTTGACCTGGTCCATTCTCCTGTTGCCTACCAACCAGTAATTTGGTTTTACATTAGATGATGAAGCAACACCACCGGGCAGAGATGCAATAGCAGGACCGGGGGCACGATCTGCTCGATTTTTGCATTTTGGATTTTATGGAAATCTTACGTCAGTTTCTCGGTAGCCTCGGTACCAGTGACCATTACAAAATCCCCTCTTTAAACCTTAGTTCAATAAATATCATTGGTATTTTGAATAAATTATTTACGACTTATTACTTCAAAATCCATCGGGGTTCGCGGATTAACCCCCTGCAAAACAGAATAATTTCTAATACGGTTCATTTAGAATTTAAGTATTCGTCACATATAGCCTTTTGTCGAGTCTCCGTCAGATACACATAAGAGCGCCCTACTAAACTACCCGTTAGTCTTGAAATAGACTCTGCACACGGCCCACATGCCATCGGAATGCAGGCGGTGAAGGTCATTAATGTTTCCGTTACTGAAGTTGGGGGGGGATTTAGAGGTTGCGAAATATACGTTAGACCAATGGCGACATATCCACTAAAATCGACTCACTTGACCATATCAATTACATTTAATCACCAAACAGGACCTCTACAAACTTTGGGCATATAGCTAGAAAACGCTATTTTGAGGAACTTTTCTCATTCCAACAAAAGATGTGGATGAAAAATTGAGAAAAAATCACTTGAAATTTGAATATTTTAGGGATTTTAGTTTCAAATTTGCCGTTGCCTTCAACTCTTCCGTCCGCAGACCAAAAGTTTGTTTTGCTGGAAGAATAAAAGTAGCGTAGTGGATGTTTTGGTTACAGAGATGGACTAGTAATATTTAGCTCGTCACCCATTGCCGAATCCGAGCCGGTAGTTGCGATTTTGTATTTGAAGCAAGGCTGGACTAGGCGTGGCATGCACTGATGATTTGGATGATCACGTTTGTGTATTGTCGTGATTGTAAACATAGGCTACTTACTAGTTTCAAAGTAGTACATATACCCATGATACATGTGTTTTTCCTTTCAAAATGTCTATATGCTCACACATCACTTACTGGGGCTTCTATCTACACGAGCGGATCAATGGCCAGTGGCTTTTGCATGGGTATTAACAACATGGGTATCGGTTACTTGGCACCTGCACAGCCCACAGCGTATACTCCTGTTCACAGTCTTGAGCATTGAGGTGAACGTATATGTAAGGACGTGACTCTGCATTCGCTTTAGCATTTCGATTTGTGCGCCTTTATTCAACAGCAATGACTCGTCGGACTCATTGGCGCGGCCGAGTCACTCAGACTTTGACTCATGCTCGTGACGGACTCGGGTCCCATGGACTCGAACCAGGGCCCCATTCCCATGACTCGAATTGGCCACAGACTCGGACTTGCTGGACTTGGACTCAATTGAACCCCAGTGGACTCTGACCATTCACAAACTACAACACACATATATCCCCCAATACTGGCAATACTAGTAGTTTGAATGATTAACCATACCAGATACCATATTTGTTTAATGCCTCAATCTTCTAAAATATTATAAATATGCTGAGAAACTTATCTAAATCAGAATAACATGATATTAAATATTCCAAATGCACCATTCTCCCTAATTTTGTGAAATGCTAAAACCAGAAGGTCAAAGAAATTGGACTTGAATAGATCTTATGTTATTGTTTACATACAAGCAATGCACGAGCAAGCATGAAGCAGGCGGTTACAACAACGCCAGAGACTTTGCGAAAAAGCGTGTGAACATCGTACTCGCGTGGAGTTTTTAATGGCTGATTGAAGAGCCACGAGCTATCTTTAGCAGCTTTATTGAATTTGCGCATGCCGCATAAACAAAATCGTGTTGCCTGTCAAGAAAAAAAAAAAGTGGTCGCTGTTGACCGAATTGCTGAGATTAATGACCTTCACCGCCCGATCGCTGTTGATGCCGATTTGAATTTCACTGTTGCTGTAGGAGGCATGTCCTACACCCCCCCCAGCAGGACCGAAACCTCACTCTTAATGAGGGTAGATGTGGACAAAACTTGATTTAGGCCTGGATCCCGGATCGTTCCAGGACTGCTCCTTTGCAAATCCTTGCATTGCACCTACCTTTGCAAGTGTGGTCGAAGTGGTAAAACGTGATTTTGTGAGCCCCATAGAGTACTGTGTAAAACTAATATTGGTCGACCAAAATGGAGTACACTTTCGCTCGTAACTCCCAAACCAAACATCATTTATCCCTAAGATTTCACAGGGTAAATGAGAAAAATAGTAGCCTTCTTCTGATACCAAAATTTCGACCACTTCCGGTAAAATCTTGGGTTCTGGGGACGAGGCTATTAGCGATCGGGCCATGGACCTTTAATCATTGTGTTTACGCGCAGTCTACAGCAGTGCGACCTTCACGCACACAAGCTGCAGCAGATTTTTCGAATCAGTTCAAACAATTATACTCAGAGTCACAGAGTGACTCAGAGTATAAGCATGTCATAGAGCACAAAAGCATCTTGATCTTAAACCATGATACAAAGGCTACGTATCAGCCTGGATATCCATGCAGTGTGCATGGTCTGGAGTCATGGCATGTCCAGTACATACCGCAGTAGGCCCATACACGCCGCGCCGGGTTCATCTCATAAGCTCAATTAATGCCGATAAATGAACACGATCCGGCCAAATAGATTTGACAATTGTAAGTTGTAACGTTCAGCATTTAATTGTGTGAATCCTATTACGCCTAACATGCCTAAAATTACCTGTATTGCATCGCTTTGGAGAGCTAACTTGTGCTTGTCATGTGACTGAGTGGCGGGAACACAAAAGTTCGTAAAACAATTAGTAGCAACTGATTGGTTGGGCAAGCTTTACCAATTAATCCAAGGTTGTACAAACATATGCTGCTTTACTAATTTAGACAAAATTGTAAAACCTGCCGATTCCAGGTAGTAGGAACTGCCAAACTAGGTTGTATCCGTTATTTACGATGCTTACACTTTCTCAAAAGTTGTAGAGCGGGTTAAAGAGCTCTAAAAACTGCTAGCAGATGCTGAACTGATTTGTCGTACTAATTTTTTTTAGTAAAGCATGCCGAAAAATCGACTTTTCAGTGGTGTCTTTGAGCAGCCTGCTAGATGAAGCGAAGTGATTGTGACGATTTTCTGAAGGCTGCGTTTGCAACAGCGCTTTGAGACTGCTTACGGTGATTAAGCGCTATATTAAAACTGGTCATTACTCATGCATCGCTCCTGGATCCCTCGTGACTGATCCATATATGGTGGTACGGAATGAACCTCGATTTTACTTTGTACTTTATTCCTTAAGAACGCAAGAACGCTTTACCCCATAATTTCCCTCCCTTTTCAAGCCCTGCCCGCTTCATAAGGGTCAATTAACCCTGATGGCTATTCAAATGAGTAAAAAAGTCTCCCAAACACAGGGGGGTCGAAGCTGAATCGAGATTTTCCCACACATGTAGGGGGGCCTACCGTCAAGGACTCAAACGAGGTGCGTTTCCTCTCCCATTATACTATGGACGCTCTGCTTTCACAGGTTTGAAATACCAATGAAGTAAGAAATAATTATAAAACTATTTACTCTACCTCCTGCATGCAATGATTTTATAATATTGATGCAGCTTTGACGCATGCATCGGCCCATGCCGTCTTTATTCGCGTGTGTAAAAACACTCGGTTTACTGGTGCGACCATTAAAATCGTGATTGGACAATACCTGGTTGGCATAGCAACCATATTAAAGGTACTATCAGTGATTTGCTCAATCCTAAGATCGTAAAAACTAATCGAAAATCAGATTTTTGCAGGTCTGTAAAAACATGTACAGATATCCGAACATACCTGGCAAATGAGAAGGACTGAAAGCAACCTAATAAGGACAACATCGGATATTTTAGTTATTATGTCCGTACGGACACTTTCTAAACCACGTAATATTGATGGAGAATCGCATCTTTGAACATTGCATTTTCTCCTTTTCGTGTTGAATTCTGCAGTTGGAAAAAGTAATTTATGAGAGTTCTGCACTCTTGTTCTTCACTGTTGATCTATTCCAGCGAGTTTCAAATCTTTCGACTCTTTTGGAGGCATCGCTGATAGTGTCTTTAACTAACGGGCTTCACAGTTCATGCTCTACGTACTTTCATCCTACATGAACCACCCGAGTTTGGTACCAGTTGCATTCTGATTGTTTTTGTATGATGAGTGTCTGTGTGTTTTCAGAAGCCTATGTTGGTTTACCATGGCAACCGAACAATAGTTTTACATTTTTTTTGAGACTTTCATAATAATGGCTTTAATTAAGTATACGCCAGTGTTCAGAAGCCCTATGTGGTTACCATGGCAACCAGAACGACATTTACATATGTTCTGAAATTCATAATAAGGGCTTTATTTAGTATAACGACACACATGACTAATCATTTGGGAACATTGCGTGACCCACCAATCGGAAAGTTCAGGCCTGAAAACCCCAACCTCTTATTTGTGTGCTTCTCTAAAAAAAAAAAAAAAATCGCTAATTAATTCAACGTTGCTAAGAAACATCCTGTCATTGAATTTGTTGATATCTTCACTGCCCCAACTCTCCCACACAAGAAATTGGTGCTCAATAAGCTATTCCTGGGACAATTGTGGTCTTATCGAGTTCTCGAAATGCCACAACATGGTCAGATTCTACATGGAGTAGTTGTTTCAGCAGGACATCTCAGAATGTCAACCATTTGATTCACTGACAAGACGGCCAATACGTCCCCTTTTAAAAAACACGTACCACTGCTATCTATAGCTATAACGAGAATATCTCCTACATCTCTGCCATCCATAACGTGTCTTTCACTGCAGAATACAATACAATCCACCCTGGCTTGCCGGGGCCTAGATTTGTGTCGCTGTTGCTGTTGTGTCGGTATTAATCTTTTACGCACATGGGGCACGCGTAGTCTTCCTTCTGTAATCGACTCATCTGCTGAATGTCTAAAACTTCCAGTTGCGTTGTAAGATCTTGGCGCGTCTACCATATCAGCCTCTTGACATTTCCTCTTGATCACAACAAAAAGTACCTGCCAGATTTCCTTCCATAAATTGGAATTGATACAGTGTTGAAGATTCCTCAACAAGGCACCACATATGATTCTTGTAGCAGGCTAAGCCCCCTACACATTGGTCACCATTACCTGGAAGATTTACGATAGCAGGATCAAGGAGAAGCTTGTTTGACACTTTAACACCCCTCAACGTGTTGCCACATCCACTCCACAGTTCGGCATCAGCTGTTAACTCCATGCATCTCACCTGCTTAGGTTTTCCTAAGAAGTAGTACTTTGCGTTGCTTCCATTTGTCTTTTCCTGAATCCTGAGATTCGTGTTCGTATACTACAAGGTGTCCGTCTTCAAGCCCAGCAAACAGGTAGCCTCGTTTTTTCCAGGATCACTCGACTGAAACAGAATGGCAAAATACTTGACATGGAAGGGCTTCACTCCTGATTATAAATTGAAAGCCTTAATTACAACATAGGCGAAACGGTCAAGCTCCTCTCCCGGGTCCCCTCCCCAAAAATGACAAAATGTTACAAGAAACTGGGAGTGTTGTAGAAATCTACACTCTATCGGAAGGGAAGATTTGTCATTATGAGATTATTTATTAGTATTCAATTTGTTTAAAAGTGATTGCAAATACTAGCTGATAGGCATGCATAAGTCAAGAGTTACAGCACATGGAACAATAATAAAAAAATCACTGTATTACTTTAGCTACAAGTTCTAATATAATCTGCATTCGGAGGTAAGCTTAATCAAATATATCTTCGGCCACAAAAAGGTTTGGCTGAAAGTACCCGCTTAAAGAGACACCGGCACATTTGAAAAATAGTGCGGCCTCTCAGGATTTTCAAAATCGATATTTTTGCATGGCTGTAAGGCTTTTATATACAAAAAGCCCTCACCCGAAATGATTAAGACCAAATCAGTTTCAGCTTCCTTATGGGTAAACAGAACGATTTTATAATTTAGCGTCGCCGGCGACGAAAATGGTGTTTAACACAAGAACACGCACGCCGTATGCATGTTTCCCACGCTATGCACACTGTTTGATCGGTTTATAACCTTTGTGGTTTTAATATCTGCAGTAAGTCAAAAATATTCCTTACTATAACATTTGTTGATTAAAGTTATGACAACTTAAAAGTTGCCGACAAATTACCTGGATGTCCTTTATTCCTCATAGCAATGTTCTATCTCGTTTTGGGGGATGTTTATTTTTATGTGGAAATATTTCGCTGTTCTTCCAATGGCCAGACTATCATGTGAGAGCAAATTGAAGAAATTTCATATTTGTGAAAGGTGCCAGTGCCGCTTTACGCCACAATCAGTCATTATTTCCAAATTCAAAACGATAAGTGTCTCTAAATTGCTAGTGTTAAGTCATATCAACCGCAGTCTTGGAAGATGCCCTTTATGTATTTTCAGCCCTTAAAAAAAGTCGGATCCCGACTTTTATTAGTAAACGAAGCATAAAATCATAATTTCTTGATAAATACGGCGTGTTAGGATTACTCGCAGGGGTCTTTTCTACAGCTATTTACAATACAACAATGCAAATGGAATTCGATGAAAAATAGGGCACGATTGTTTCATTTTAGAAAATCGCTGATAGTGGCTTTAAGTGATTAGTGAAAACAGTCCCGCTTTATTTCCTACAGCATCGGTTATGTTTTTTAGTTTTTTGTTCAAATCTCGTCATAAAGACCAATAAATTGCTCAGTCTCTGAAACTTTAATTCGTTGTCACTACGGTATATAAAGACTTTTCACACTGGGCGGGTTATCGCTAACTTTGCGATCGATCGCCGTTTGTAGACTTCAAATCAGCCAACAAAATGTATTAATTATTTGCTTTGAATATGAAGTAGGCCTATCTTAAGTACTACGTTATGCAACGATGTGCTCAATCATTAAAGTGTCCTAGATGTTACGCAACGTTGCTTGAGTGACCTTATATTCAAGTAATTATTATTGTTTCTTCTCGAGTGACATTACCAATATAAGGGTGTCATATCGGCAACTTGTCATTATGCCCAAACCGTGGGACAAATTAAATTCCCGCCCTTTTGTTAAAATAAGCCCAGAAGACTTATTCTTGCATTATTTAAAGATTTTTTTTCACCAGTTACATTAGACTCCTATATAGTTGCGGTAATAGTACCAAAAAACACAAATATTACCTCCTGAAAGTTGTCAAAATTGTAACCAAAATTGGTTCAATTTTATTGGGTCACCTCCTGTATATTCAAATTATTCAGTGCTCCGAGGAGTGCTATTCTGGGGCCCATATCCAGTCACATATAATACAGGCAATTCTCCATATTGCCATAGACAGTTGACAGAGTTTCACTGCTTAATGTCTGTCATCCCTACCAGGAGGATTGCAAGTTTAATCGGGATTTTAAGTATTTTAGCCTACCACGTTGTATCAGGCATTTGCCGTTATTCATACTATCATAAAAATAAAAGTTCACACCTGTACTGATCGAAATGGGTAATAGTATAAAGTTGCTGATCCAACCACTTCATGGGATCAGGAGTCGTCAACATAGACAAAGATTCAGCGATCTTTTATAACTGAAGGGACGAGGTTGCCTGACCAGGATGAGGATGACATTCGGTGCTCTCAGGTTGATCCTCTTGATGCGAGGATGAATAGTACTCCCAGTCTACGTCCGTATGGATTTTTGTCTACAGCGCAAAATTAAAAAAAAAAAACGAAAGTAATTAATCATTTAATTTTGAGAAAGTATTACCACTTCAATTTTTCACAAATTCACTTTTTCACTTTTTACCGAAATCTCTTTGTTTTCCTATTTGTCCTACTCTTGTAATTTCAACTCCTTGATAATAGTAGTAGTTAATAGTAAGTAGTAGTTAGTAGTGGTAAGGTAGAATTAGAAGTAGAAGTAGTAGTGGTAGTGGTAGTAGTAGTAGTAGTAGTAGTAGTAGTAGTAGTAGTAGTAGTAGTAGTAGCCAATTTATCCAATTTCTATGCGGAGTACATCATGAGACGTGCTCTCGCAGATTCGGATAGGAGCCTGTCCATTGGTGGTTACAGACTGAGTAACCTGAGATATGCAGATGATAAAACACTTGTTGCAGCCGATGCAGGTGAATTGATAGAGCTGCTTCTCAAATTGAAAAGTGAAAGTGAGGCCTTGGGTCTACGACTGAATGTGAGCAAGACTAAGATCATGACTGTTGGTGGTATTGGCAATGGAGACATCATAGTTGTTGACGGTGATGAAATAGAACACGTCACACAGTTGAACTTGCTCGGGTCACTTATCACTCCTAGAAGAAGCTTCGATTCGGCTGCGATTGTTGGCCTAAGTAAGATATGGGCAGATTGTCTTGTTTCTGCTCTCATCTTTCCAATCGCCATATAGGTTCTGAATCTTGGACCCTAAACAAAGTTATAAGGGCAGGATCATTCAAGTGTGAAGCTACTTGCGTCATGTTGCAAGGCGTGAAGGAGAATGTGTAGAGAAAGTAATCATGTATGGGCGTGTGGAAGGTAACAGCGGGCTAGAGAAGGCAGATGGATTGACCGACTGACAATCTTGGTTGAATGTCCCTTGCATGGAAACTGTATGCCCTGCAAAGGATCGTCAGACAATGGCTTACATTGTTGTTCAAGAGTGACCGTCATGACGGATCGATCAACCATGACATAGTAGAGAAGGACCTACAACGCGAAAGTCAACATTACCAAACCAATACCCATTCATCTCGACCAAAAGCCAGGGCACTCGATGGGATGTTGTGCATACACCGCGATGGCCTCTGATTCTTTATCTTTGCCGCGATCGATGCAGTGACAGCGGTGTTAAACTGTCCACAAAACTTTTCTTTTCACGGATATTGTGAACCGTGCTGTAGGGGTCTGCGGAACATGCGTAGTACATTCAGTTCGTTGAAAGTTGAATTCACCAAATAGAGGCGAAAAATGCATTCATAAATGCAGAAAACCCCATCGTCTTTCTACGATGAGACACCCCCAAAGTTGTCGTTTGGGTGATTTGTGAACCGTATGTTAAAACTTTGTGAAAATGATTGAAATGTTCCGACCATTCCGACAAAAGGTAATGTCTGAAATTTGTGCCCAGTGTGCCCTTCATTATTGAGCTCAAAACCCAAACAAATTGTATAGTTTTAACTTCCGGTAATATAAAAGCCGGTTAAAGAATTAAGAATTGGGTTATGAAAGTTATGTACTTTGTAAAAAATGCAATGTCTTAATTTGTGCCCAAGTGTGCCTTATGTAATTTAGCTCAAAAGCACCCAATTGTAGTTGACTTTAAAACTTTCGGGTTACGGTTTGAAAAATATGTCGTGGCTGTTTGTAGCCGGAAGCGTGGTAGGTATCATGAGTGATGGCTAAATGAGATCTGGCCCGAAATCGTGCTCCGGGAGCACATATTCAACGTTCTTATAACGCGCTATTCATGATAATGGTGCGCTTTATTCTGTATTAAAAGGATTATTTAAGTTTATAACAACAGAAGGACTTTCTCTGCTGGCTAGATGTGTGGCGTGCGTCGTAGGCGATTCGCCTTGTACTCGAAGGTCGTGAAATCAAATCCCACTCTAGGCACAATATTTATTGAGTATATTTATTTTATTTTAGAGTTAAGATTGCAATGAAAACAATTGGTGAGGGAAGTAGGAATAGTGAATAGCTGCCTAGTGAGATAATTCAACAGGTTATTGTCCTGGACCATGATTTCGTACAAGAATCTCACACGTACTGAGTGTGATTGCTTGGCATTTCTCCTGCTGAGAGGTGATTATCGCATTACCCTCTCAGCAGGGTCTCTCAGTTTAAGCAGGCTATCATTGTGCTCATCCTCCTTAAAAACTGGGCTTGATTGTAATTGCTTAAAGATTGTATGCCAATCAAATTTGCCTTTTATTTCAAAGGTCCTTGACAAGGGTTGTTTTCGCCACTGCAGATCAACTTCTCAAAATAAACCTTGTGCAAATAACCAATTCGCCTACAGCAAGGGTCATAGTGGTAAGAGACCGCGGTGCTAGTGTTTTATGGATGCCTTCTTACTACTCCTGACAAGAAAATGGTTCGTTCTCTTGTGGCACTCCTTGACCTCAGCGCCGCGTTTGATACACTCGACCGTTCTATTCTACTCAGCGAGCGACCTTGAGAATGCGTTCGTATCATAGGGACAGTTCTTAATGGTGTTTTCATCTTATTTTCGGAGCGTTTCCAATCTGTTTATAAGCAACGGTGTTGTTTCTTCCCCGTATGCTACTTTTCGTATGGTGTCCCTCAGGGGTCTGTACTTGGGCCAGTTCTTTTCATTCTGTATTCACAGCCGCTCTCTGATGTATCAAACAGTATATTGTCAATTTCATAAATATGCCGCGATACCGAACTCCTCTCAATGTTGCCCTCCTGAGAAATTTGATTGCACTAAACAATCTGTTCAAGACTGTATTAGCGCTATCCTTGATTGGATGGATAGCAACAAACTCATGCTTAACACTGAAAAACGGAGGTTTTACTGTTGGAACTGCTTGCTAGCGTTGGAAAAGTTGATAGTGATACCATCCAGATTCTTGATTCGACCATCTCTTTTCAGAGCTCTGTTAAATATCTTGGTGTCAGGTTAGACAAAACATTATCCATGGCTGACCACATTAGTGAGGTCTGTCGTTCTTTATTCTTAGCGTTGAGACGCATTGGCGCTATTCGTCAATACTTGTCCGACAACGCAACTTCTTGCATTGTCAATTCCATTATCACATCTCGTCTTGACTTTTGCAATTCAAGCTTGGCTGGTATCACTTCAGATCAACCTATTCGACTTCAAAGAATTCAGAATTCCGCTGCCCGTCTCATAGGTAGAAAGCGCAAATATGATCATATAACACCCATTCTCCAGGAGCTTCACTGGCTCCCCATCAATTATCGCATTAAATTTAAACTGTGTTTTAGTTTTTCGCTATTTTGAAGGGACCCTGCCATCTTACCTTGCTTCTGTCCTGTGCACTTACCAACCTTCCCTTTCTCTCCGTTCCTCATCACAAAAAACTCCTCAAAACCCCTCGTGTTGCTCTCAAATCTGCTGGGGAGCGATCCTTTCGTTTTGGCTGTCTCCCCATCAGCAGGGGACGCATAACTCCCTTCCTACCACACTTCGTAATTTATCCTCCCTTACTCAATTCAAGAGCCAGTTAAAGACTCATTATTCCATCAGGCATTCCCAAATGCATAGTGTTTTTGTTGGTCTTTCTGTTTTTGTGTCTTTTTGTGCGCATTGAGATCTTTTGATGATTTTGCGCATTATAAGAACACTGTATTATTATTATTATTATTATTATTACCTAAGCCGGTAAATGGAATCATGGTGGGTTTTAACAAAAGGCGGCAACGTGATAGGGTCTTTGAAACTAGTGTGCTGTAGGTCGTTCTCTCCTATGTCCACGGATCAACCAACCAGCCTCGGGATCCAAACTTGGTTCAAATGTAAATGTAACACCAGTCTCCTAAATGTTACTTTTGACAATTACATTCCCAGTGGTGAAAGGTCAAGGACACCAAAATTCCAAATGTGAAAAGTGCTTTTACTGCCTGTAGCCCTAGGCTCCATATTTGGTAGACTGGTAGATATGTAGACTTCGACCACTAAATGTTCCTGAGATAAACTCGACTCCTTTCCCGCGGTCAAAGGTCAGCAACATCAGTGGTCAATAAAAATAAACTTTCGATGCATAGCATACTATACTCGGGGACAGAAACCCTTTGACGAGCGCGTACTTCCTGGTTGTAAAGGGGGGGGGGGACTATCAGTGCGTATGGTGCGTGGTCGGTGCCCCAGCAACAGCAGATCGCTTCGGTGTCCAATCAGGCAAGTGCATTTTTTCTGCAGTAAATACGCAGAGAACCAGAAGTACGCGCTCGTCAAAGGGTTTCTGTCCCCGAGTATAGGCTGGAATGTCATCAGGATGACCGCCAGCCGTTATCCTTTGGCTAGAAACAAAGGACTCCAGAAACAATAAGTCAGCGTGCCGTAAGACAACTTGGAATAAATACCCCGTGAGCAATTTGATTAGGTATGCCTAAGTTTTATTGTTATGCAACCCAGAAAGCGACAGGTAAGGGATATCAAAAATTCTACTCTATAGGACACGGACAGACAAAGTATATAGATTTTTAATCAGATCCTTTTTACATAATGTGACAATACATTAATATATTTTGGATGGGCGAGTTGTATTGTCCGTTGCTGATCCTGAATTAAAATCTTAAGGCTGCTAAAATGTGGGATATACCTTAGCATGCTCCAACCACTGAATTATTTTACCTTGCTTCCAAATAGCATGCCATAGGTTTTAATTATGTTCAGGCTCATAATCTGTTATTGCCAGCAGAACGGAAAATGTGTTATACACACACTGCTCAAAGTTTACAATCATCAATTGATTTCAAATTGTACCACGAGTTCCCGTTTTTTTAAATAGATTTTAACAGAATCCAAGATTGCAAACAATGTTTGATTCTATTGTCTTGTTCATTAAATATGGCGGATTAAAAGAGTTGACTTACAGACTTGCAGTCCAGAAGGATTACAGACTCGGGGAAGCCAGAAATGGCTTCAGAGTAGCCGCTAAAATGATTATTTTACGAATTCGTTAGGTTTACTCTAAATATTTACAAGAGAAAATCGATGTGGACCGGAAATGAGGTAACGTCAACTGAAGATGGGAGAATGACCATTACTCATGAAAATAAATGGCATGAAAGAGGTCAGGTGATGACTTGAAAACAAAATTTAAATCAGACAGTAGACATTATGCCGTTTGCCGTGGAATGTGCATGCACATCCAGTCATAATTTGCGATAACCTCACGATTTATCATTCAAATTGCATTTCGAAAATCTCCATAATTTTTCGGATATTTTGAAGACCACTCTCTTCCACTGATGTTAAATTATTTCCCGTCCATATAACGGCTCCAATTTTCTTCCGTAAACTTAAATAGTAAACCCCTAACATTTACCGGATAATCTGAAGCCATTTCTGGCGTTCCTGTGTTCGGACTAAAACCAGCAAGTTATCGTTTTTCAGCTCTCTTAATCCGCCATAATTAGGGAACATGACAATATATCAACGTTGTTACAAATAATTCTTGGATTCTGGGGAATATCGTCTGTTTGAAAAACATAATTTTGGCATTCATTAGGTCATGTGTAATCACTCTTGGTGCAGTGCAATTTGGAATGAATTTGTGATTATACTTTTTTTGCGTGTTTTACTTTTGAGTAGGTGTGTAGCAGGATAGGCATATTAGCAGCTTACCGTCATTGTACCGAGAATGTGTAGATCTCCAACTTGAATTGCTGTTTTAACTCTAGATCCTGGATATGATTTTCCCTGATCCAGACTTGTACTATGGTTCACGTTGAGCGATGCGACTGTACGTCGTTTGTTGAAGCCTCGCCAGAGCCAGACAATACTACCCGCTCTGTCTGGGACATCGGTCTGAAAGTTGGCAGACTGCTATTTTTATTTAAAAAAAATGAGAAGAAACTTCATACGTGAACTACTATAACAATGAACCAATTATGCTTACTTATCATTAAGGCAATTATATAGGAAATAGCATGGAACATAAAGGTTTCCAATAAAAGAAGCTTATCTCAAGCATTACTGCGCTTGCTGGTGAATGTTCTCAATTTGTGTACAGGGAATACAAAGTAGTGTCTACGCTTTAGTATTCATTTAATTTGGAGAACAATAGCGTCATTCAATAACACAATTATTTGGTTGTCCTTCACCGCTCTCTGGGACATAGGGTCGACCGGTCGGATCTTTGTTTTTGACTAGCTCCATAAAGTCTTAGAAATATCACAAGCATAGTGCCAAATGATATCGACTATGAAGCAGAAGCATGAAAAGCAAATTTGGGGTCCACGTGGACTGGGCTCCTAAATTCCCTTATTCAAGGGTCCAAAAGGGTTTCTTGGGTGCAGTAGGATGTTTTAAAATTCTTCGGTATGAGATCTATATTTCTATGTAATTCATTATAGGTTCCAAAATCCACCTTGTGATTTTATTTTTGGTTATTTACATATTGATTTTTTAAGTGCTTTATTTTTGATATGTTAAGTTAAAAAAAAGATAAAACTCAAAGATTTTTTAATTTGTCACTTTGTTTAAGGGGGGTGGTATGGGGTCTGCATTTGGTAAATAATTGTTCCATTTACGAAAATGAGATAATGCAATGGCTTAATTTTGTAGATTGTAATCTACAAAATGCTTTTTATTCGATCGCAATCGGACATTCGGTTCCCGAGATAGGGCTGATCAAAGTGAAGCAGTGCACGCGAAATTTGCCAAAAAGCATAGTCTCCTATACTTTATCATGTGAAAAATTTAAATGGGTTATATTTAAGATATTTCAAAAGATATTATTTATACGCCATTGAAAGCACTTATTTTGGCTAAGTCGAAGTAAATAAATACTTATATTATTATGTTCATAATTTAAAGTAATTAAATGTACTGGGTAAGTGACTTTTTATGTATTTTATTGTTTCTCACCCTGCGATATTTAAGAAAATTATTTAAAAAAATTAATTACAGGACAATGGATGCACCGATTTCGATGATTCTTTCATAATAATTATGATAATTCAGTATAAAATGAAATTTTTAAAAAAATCCATATTTCACATCAAAAGCGCCCTCAATTTTGTCTAAATGTTTCGAGGTCTATAACTCGTTTCGTTAAAATACGCAAACAACCAAAACGAAAACGAACGTAACTAGAGAACGCTAAATGCTATGCACATGAAATTTGGCACACATATTGAGCACATATAGGGCGAGTGAACCATGAAGGCCGATTTCAAAATTGTGTTCCAAATTCAAATTACGCCATGAAATTATGTGATTGGTCGATTGCCGGTTGCCATGGCAACGGTATAAAAAAAATCCGGCTTCATGGTTCACTGCGTATTAACCCCCTGCACATGCCACCCAAGTTTCGTCCCAGTAGCTTGTTTAGTTATTTAGTTACGTTCGTTCTAGTGTTTAGCCAATCAGAGGCCTTACGTGGTTACCATGGCAACCAGAGCAAAAATTGACATGAATTTTAAAACTTTGTGACACGGGCTACAATATGATGTGTAACATGTATATACCACTATTTAGGAAAATTGAGAAAAATCACTTCAAAGTTCACTGCTTCAGACCCCATACCCCCCTTAATATTTTAATTTATGATCACTTTTACTATTATTATTTACTCTCTCTCTCTCTCTCTCTGTCTTCTGTCTTTTTACACCCTCATTACAATGCTAGGCCTGGTATCTGATTACGTTGGTATGGGCTAAGATTCAATATTCTATATTGCTACCGGTGTGGCAGGAGATATAGTCCTCCGGGCTCACAGTCCGGGAACAATGGTGAACAATAGGGCAATCGATTCAGTTGACTCTTCACGCAACATTAGTTGCACGCTTTATTCCTTTGTCGTCTATGGGGTCCGGACTATGATACCTGCCGGACTATGATTACTTTCACACCTGGTCAAAATTGAAAAGGCTCCCATCGTGTTACAGTGCATATCAATAGTTTGCCTTCCATCACGGAACAAGTATTCAAATTGCTTCGTTTCAAATATATCATGAAAATTTGGTCAATAAAGTTAAAGGATACAAAATCAGCTGCGCTAATTTATTAGCTATTTCAGCAGGTTGATTTTACACTGAGGGAATGCGTTGATCATTCCTAGCTAACATCCATAATGTCGATTGTGGTTGTTGTAGCCAACCCGTTATAGCAAATAAGGGAACCATAAACTAATATGAGGCAGTGGTAAATACATAATCGCATTGAACATATGGCGGTGGAAAGGAGACATGGATATAAAAAAAAGTCTTAATACATAGTCGGAACAGATTAGAATAGGGAGTCACATGGGTGTGAGAAAGATATTATTTTGAGAAAAATAAAATTTAACAGAAAAAAAAATCACACACGTAATTGATGGTTGCTCCATATCTCCACGTTAGCGCAGTGGTGCTTTGTGAGGAAAACAAATGCTGAAAACACGAGAGCTTACTGAACAACGACAAAGTATGAGAAAAATATAGCAGAATTATCAAAGATAATCAAGTGATGGTTTATTTATAGTTTTAGTGGAGCAAAATTAAGAGGAAATATCCCCAAGCCAGTTTCCCAAGAGCTCCCAAGTAAGATTGATAACTTACTTTGAAAGATGAATACACGATACCGGATGTGATACTCTGATCATATGTAAAAATATCTTTCAACACAGAAATCTAGCCTCGCTCATGGCTTGTTGTGCCTCTCTAGCCTGTGGACGACTGATGGGATCATCTTGCCAACATTTACGCATCATACTTTCAAGGTGAGGAAATTTAGGCTGAATCGTGTACTCGTCGTGATTAAATTTCGGTCTTTCACCGGTAGTGATGTTGATTTTTGTCACGAGGCTACAATCATCATCCTGGAAAGGCACAATACCACTTATGATGTGGTAGAGTAGCATGCCGAAGGAAAATATGTCAACCTAGTGATATGAAATATAAGGGACGTTTAGAAGAGGCAAGTGTTCAATATACTGATAGTTTAATTTCGAGTGTCAATTCGTGTGAACAAGGAATTCAATAAGGAATAAAGCACACCCCATTCTACCTCGTCCAAAATTGTTGCACTTCTCTCCCTTGAAAAGCATGTTCGAGTGTCTAGTCTCTTGTACACTGTTACGCTCATGTGCTTCATTCCGTAATGCATAACTTAACGTTAGCAAATGCTTAGAGAGCTTTCTAGAGTGTCTTATATGGCACCACCAAGTTATTCTCAAGCTACTTCTCTTCTGTATTATACTACTATAGTGTACATTGTAATATTTTGAACCAACTACTTTAGTAATAACGGGCGGAGGAAGTAGACGGGCTTTTATTCGTTTAATTAAAGGCTGACTCAAAGGCTTTTAAAGATAAGGCTTTTTATCACATCATACTCATAGTCGCAAAAGAAATGGGCGCGGGAAGTCTTACCTAAGAGATAACATAGGCGCAGGATTTTTTTTATTAACGATTTCTTGGCCTGCATCTTCTGTATGTTTTTATTCTTTTAAAGCCAAAGGAGGCGTGCGCATTCAAACTATATCAAATTAAGGCAGGCAACAAAGTTACCTGAGAAGTTATGTACGATCCAAAACTCCATATTTGCTTGTCGTTAATTTATGACAAGGGCCTCTAGCCTATTTGTTGTTCTTCTGCTATTTCTCTAAACGTGAAAAGGTACAGGTTAGGTTTAAGCACTTGTTCACCAACGCAATCGATTCAATTTTACAATAAAATTTTTTAAACATGGTTAGTCTCATAGCCATAATTGTGACCGCTATACATGGCTATATTTCATATCATATCATAATTGGTGAGCGCTATTTTTTTGGCACAGACGATATCTAAATCTGCGTTGGAGATATACCAGATGTGTCAGGGACGACTGGAAAGTCCTCTACTTTAGTTTCTTCAGCAACTTTGCACAAAAAAATGTTTGTATGAAACCCTCTGAAACGTTCTCAGTAGGTGTTCTACTGTAACCCATCTAGTGCAAATTTAGATCAATTTATTTCATCTTTCCTTTGTGGGTGTGCACACAAACAATTTTGGTTCATGTCTATCCTATATTATTTCATAAAAGAATAGTTCATTCGAGTATGCAAATTTCTTCATAAATTATATCTATAAATGTAAATATTTCAAATAGTTGGTTTGATGTTTACGACCAAAGGTCCTAATGTTGCCTTAGCAATTGAAATGTTAGCAAATTAACACAAACAAAATGTTTTGGGGCACATACAAAATAATTGAATGCAATAGTTCAAAACTTCATACCTTCTCGTCAAAAGACTGGCCCTTCACTAGTTCTGGTGCACGAAATGCGTGAAAACCTGATACTCCTTTGACGCCACCAGCATCTATTGTGCGTGATATCCCATAGTCTGCTAGCTTCACATTGACAATTTGGTCAGGATCAGCCGAGAAAAGTAGAATGTTGTCAGTCTTCAGATCTGTGTGAATGACTCTAACCTTATGCAGATAAGCAAGGGCAGAAAGAGTCTGCAGACCAATTTTGTGTACTAGGGTCCGAGGAAGGACACTTCCACCGTAAATGGGCTCCGTCGATATAGCTGGGCGAATGCAAACGAATTGCTCATACACATACGAAGCCAGGTCACCCATAGGCGCAAGCTCCATAGCGAAGCAGAGTTTACGGACTGAAACTCCCTCCAGCTTCAAAATATAAGTATGACGAAGTTGAGACATCATTGCTAATTCGCTCCGAAACTTTGGAAAATGCTCCATGACTCTATCGATCAGTTCTTCGTCATCACCAAGGGAATCGATTCGGGACCTTTTTTGAATTCCCTTTAGAAGCTTCTTTACCGCTACCATTTTCCCACAGTATTCAGCTTTGTACACTTCTCCAAAGCCTCCCTCTCCCAATTCTTGTGGTAATCAATCTTTCCTTCATCGATATGTTCTAGATCCAGGTCCACCAAAAAGAGGTCGGGCACAAGCGATTTCAGCGGTATCTTCTGTTCATGTCTAATCAAAAAATAATTAGGTCAATGAATTGATTGTTGTATATTCCTTTCTACCTCTAGATACGTGTGTTGCATGCCAAGCTGTACGTTCAACTGAATGAAGACCAGTCAGTCACTCGTGTATTATCTCGATTTTAATCCTTGAAACACAATGGCTTCAAACAACACGGCATAGATACTAGCTTGGCATACTAGACGTGTATTACATTTAACTTTACATAATCGCAACAAATATGTGACCTCTTGTATTACGTATAATGTGCAAGCTCGGACACAAGTTGTTTTTTACTCACAGTTCTCTTACACCGGCGTGAAGGAATTATGGTCCGGCTGGTACCCTACTTCCCGCTTCTTCCGTTATCTTATACGGAAGCCGGACCGTGGTTCCAGATGGACTATGATTCCTTTCACACCTCTTTCACATCGGTTTAACGAAACTTAGAGACCCCGTGATAGTGTTCAGCTTCCATGTTAACATACGGAATACCGTGATCTTGCAGGGTTGCTAAAAATTATCAGCCCAATTCGCGGGCGGACGCGCGAAAAGTCGCCCAAATCGCCGAAAAGTCGCCCAAAATTGAAAAGCGCTCAAATTGAAGTTAGGGAGCGTTTAAACCATACTTTTTTGCGTTAATATCATTTTGGACTCGATCTCAACTACTAAAATGTAAAAAAAAAAAAAAAAATCAAAATAGCAGATATAGCAGCTATATCATCTCAAATATTCTCTTCAACTGTGACTATCAAAATATCAGATAGACTCTATCATCTATCAAAATGGCAAAACACCATGCACTATCAAAATATCACCAATATATCATGGTCTTTTTTGAAAATATCAGAATATTCCCCTATCTTTTAACACACGTCTATCACTTGCTATCCTCAAAAAGACCAATCCTGCACCTTCCTCCCCAATTCGCGGGCGGACGCGCGAAAAGTCGCCCAAATCGCCGAAAAGTCGCCCAAAATTGAAAAGCGCTCAAATTGAAGTTAGGGAGCGTTTAAACCATACTTTTTTGCGTTAATATCATTTTGGACTCGATCTCAACTACTAAAATGTAAAAAAAAAATTCATGACACACGCACAAAGACCCTTAGAAATGGGGTAAATTTTCGAGTCCTCAACCCCAAGATCAGATCTTGTAAGAGCTCTTGTAGACTAGGCTATATATAGTATAGTACTGAAATGAATGATGCGCGCAATAAAAATGGAGAAAACAATAGGTGGGATACCAGTCAAGGGAACGCTATATTTCATGACACTAGAATGAAAATATGAAATCAGTGTTGTTACCGAGAACATTTGATCTCTTCTTCGCCTTGGATAGTTGCAGCTACGGTAAGGTCTTTCATGCGGAGCATATTGCAGTGCACAAATATGTCTTTGTATCCATATATCACCTCCGACTTCGTCATGTTTGCATAGCAAACAGGACAGGGAACAAGTCGCTCCAGTTGTTTCGGATTCTCAGGTGAAATCAATCCTGTATAACAACAAAATAATAAAATCCGAGTGTGTTAATTGAAAACTATACATTAGGTCACATTTGGAATTTTCCACAAAAATGCGCCCCATTATTAGTTTTGTTTTTTACCTTGTCTTCATGTAATAAAAAGATGTAATATTTTCTGTCATGCAGTGATTGACGTTTTTGATCGAAACATTTTCTGTATACTTTGTGTGTCAACGAGATCTTTTTCATTAAAATATCCCATTAAATTACTTGTGAAAATTACCTAAGGCAATAGTGGACAATATTTGACATTGTAAACTCAAAAATAATTTCCTGTATCTACTCAATAAAATCAAGTGTAACCGGGTTGCATTTAATTTTGTTGAGTAATTTCAACGAGTACTGTTGTAATTTTATACATGTATGCCTGACTGAATCGAACCCAGGATCCCTTGCCTATGAAACTAAATACGTAACCACGATAATATGCTATCTTACTGGGAATATATGAAAATATTTTCACCCGATTTATTTCTGACAAAATAGGTTGAGAAGAACATTGCTTTTTGAAGATATGTCTAAAATTGCCAAAATTCCCCATTGACTTTTAATGCAAAATTTAAAGTCCATGGAACATATCAAAAATTTATTTGGAATCAAAATGTTTGCCAGAATCGTTTTGAGTAGCCAAAATGGCTATAGAATCTACTCGTTTGAATAGAGGTTTGTAAAGTGTTTATTTGCCCACTCCTATTATTATTTACATGTTTGAGTACTACACTGTTGCTCATAAAGTTGGAATAATTTTTTTCAGACCCAATCTTAAAACGTATTTCTATTTGAATGCCTCATTTATCACAGTAGGTGAATAATTACATGATGATTCCCCACTACCCACGTGAAGTGAATCCATGCATAATTTTGAATAACGTAACAATGCCTTTTGTTGGGAGCTATAAAAGGCCAGACGTATGTTGTTTGATCCTCTTCCCTGCTCCAAGCCTGTATGCAACACATCCACGTTTTTCACATTTGGTTGTTACCTTTACAACAAAAACTGACACAGAGGTTCCCTAGGCTATGCCTCGTCCAACGGCATTGTCAATACGCCGAAGAGTGCTTGCACTCCGACTGAAGGCTAAAAACAAACCAAAGCGCTCTGATTTTCATCGGGATATCGCAGAGTACGGTCTGTAAAATCCCCAGACATCATCGAGGGGTGGGTTATTTGAGGCCACGAAACTCTCCTGGTCGACCACGATTGATTACCAGACGAGGTGATCACCGACTGCTTAATCTGTGCCGTTGAGCCTGGAAAATGCCAACGAGCTGTCTACGTCGTTTGTGAAGAAGACACTATGGAATCAACGTTTCCCACCAAACTGTAAATCGGAGATTGCTTCAACATGGTTACCGAGCAAGACGAATGACCAAAGGTCCACGTCTAACCCTCCAACACAGAGTTGCTCGACTTCGTTGGGCTAGGGTGCACAGAAGATACAGCTCGGACACTGGCAAAATGTTGTCTTCATGGAAGAGAGCCGCTACATCCTTGACCAGCAAGATGGAAGACAAAGGATTCGTCTATTACGTGTTGAGAACCTCCTAGATGACTGTGTTCAGGAATCGACTCAAGGTGGTGGCGGCTCAGTGATGGTATGGGCCGGTATTCATTATGTAGGAAAAACGTCACTGGTGGTGTAGAGCAGGAGCAAGGACTTGGGTCAAACATCATCGTTCATGTCCCAGTACATCTAAGCTTTGACACCATTGGTAGTTAGTATGGACCCTCTATATCAATGCAAGGTAGTTAGTGGTGTCAGATTGTGTCACTTCTTCAATAGCGGCCAATTTCAGTTTACACAGTGGTCAACTTTTAAATACTCCAATCATGTTGAAATGTATGCCATATTGTTCGTCTAGTCATAAGGATTCCAAAAATGTATAGTTTGTACCATCTATGACCGTTGGTTTTAGAGTTACTGGGTAAAAATGGCTAAAAGTGCAAAAAAGGTCAATTTCCATTTGTACAGGGGTCAAAATCAGAAGTTGCTCCAATTTTTTGTAAAAAATGAAACAAATTGTTCATCAAGCTTAATGTGTCAAAATAAGGAATAGTTTGTAACATCTGCAATGAATAGTTATTATATTATGTGACAAAAACATAATCCAATTGGCATTGACCTTCTTTGACTTATCTCGGTAAGTAAAAATTTAACATAATCAAAGCTATACTTTTTGGGAGTCCTCATTCCTCAGGCAGTAATTTGCAAGCATTTAAAATACAATCAGAGTAACTTTCAATGTTATACATTTTTGGAATCCTTATGACTAGACGGACAATATGAAACATGTTTCAACATGTTTGGAGTGGTTTAAAAGTTTGACCCCTGTGTAACCTTAAATTGGCCCCTATTGAAAAAGTGACACCACAATTTGACACCACTAACTACCTTGCATTGGTGTAGAGGGTCCATACTAACCACTAAAGGTGTCAAATCTTAAAAAAAAAAAAAAAAAAAACAAAATAGGTCATGGGGCAACATAATCCAATTGGCATTGACCTTCTTTGACTTATCTCGGTAAGTAAAAATTTAACATAATCAAAGCTATACTTTTTGGGAGTCCTCATTCCTCAGGCAGTAATTTGCAAGCATTTAAAATACAATCAGAGTAACTTTCAATGTTGACCCCTGTACAAATTGAGTTTGACCTTTTTTACCGTTTAGTTATTTTTACGCTATAACTCCAAAACCAACAGTCGTAAGTGGTACAAACTATACATTTGTGGAATCCTTATGACTAGACGGACAATATGAAACATGTTTCAACATGTTTGGAGTGGTTTAAAAGTTTGACCCCTGTGTAACCTTAAATTGGCCCCTATTGAAAAAGTGACACCACAATTTGACACCACTAACTACCTTGCATTGGTGTAGAGGGTCCATACTAACCACTAAAGGTGTCAAACCTTAGATGTAGTCGAGCATGAACGAACTCCCTAAATAAAAACCCTATGATACTCTGCTCCTGCTCTAGTTCCAGATGGAAACATGAACGCCGTCGTGTACCTGGACATTCTGGAAACTACTGCCTGCAATATACAAGAAGGGTTTTTGCAAAGAATTTTCGGTTGCAAGACGACAACGCCACGCCGCACATTTTTTCGTCCAAAGAACTTACCTGGATACCATTCCTGGATCAAATTTTCTATGTGATCAACAATCAATCCCATTGGTTTGAAGGTACCGTCCTTGCTACGAATAGAAATCATCACTCCATCACGGCCACCTGTCACTCCATCATGACCACTCGGCACTGCATCACGACCATCTGGGAAATCGATGGCCTCAACTTCTATTTGATCATTGTCAGTGTGAACATTGATACCCCTTCGCCAACTGATGGTGGTGGTGGTTTTTTCGTTCGACTTCAATATATTTTCTGCTGTGATACTACAAATTATATGAAAATAAACATATTCGAAATGTAGGACATATACATGATATGTATATGTCCTACATAATACATAATGATATAAGCGAAATTGCTTCATTGTATTTTTCATTTTTTTCAGAATTATTACTTCTGGAATTGGTGAGTGAAATTAATAAAAACAATTATTCGAAAGAAGCTCTCTAACAGGATACATTGCGTAGGTCTAGTACAGTGCGGACGTATCTGATTTTCAATGCATCAAATCTATTTGTGTGATTTGTAAAATGCATTCGGGTTTTACCTGAATTTCCTTGTTAGCCTTCGGGTTTTCATAGACTCAGAGCTCTTACTTCTGTATTTGATGTCAACCAAGGCAATTTAAACCAATTCTGGCTCCAAAAGCGGGTTGGATGTATGGCTCTTATAAACAGCGCATCCAATTTGTGTTGAAATAAAGTACTTATGGAATTGCATCAATGATTGGCTTGCGATCTGGTAAAAGTGATGGAATGATGTACCTGGAGACATAGAATGTCAACCTTGTCAACTAAAGCAATACTAAAGGAGCACTATTATTACTGCTATTACTACTGCTGTTATTGTTGCAGCAGCCACTATTATACTACTAGGACACTACCATCAGAGGCAGATTTTGAGGAGCCGAAGGGACCACCCTATCGGCATCTGTTGGCAAACAGAAGCTGCTGCTGGTACTTCTGCTAATATACTTCTACTACTAGTTCTACTACTACGTCTACTACTACGTCTACTACTACTACTACGTCTACGTCTACTACTACCAAAAGGTTAACACTGCTTTTCATTTTTCTTAACTCTGCAGATACACGAACAGGCAAAATTCTCTATATAATCTTAGGCTTCTGCATAGGGAACGAAAGACTTCTAAGTCATTTCTCTCCGAGTGCATTAGCTTTCTATTCAAAACCTGACTGTTAATACTTCAATATATATCAGCTTATATCGTATCGAATATTACCTGTTATCTGCAGCAGATAGTGCGATTTCAAATCTTCCAAGAAGCTGTAGATATTCCTCGAATCGATCTTGCCCAAAACCACTTCGTTCACACAGCACTTTCAGGTTTTCTTTTGGTATTGTCTGGATATGGGCGTCACCGTCTTTGTAGCGGACAACGTCCATTAAAGTTCGACATAACCAAGCTGGATCCAGGAAGTACAAGTTCGTGAGCCGATAGGTATGGTCATCAACGTGAACCATACTGCCTGACTCACACAGAAATGTTACAGCTTTTATAAAGGATTGGAGAAGAAAAAGGCTAGCATTAATGTATCTCCTACTGTTGTAATTTATGATTCTATGTGAGAGATCATCCGAGCAATTATCAGAAAAAACATACAGATGAAATAGAAAAACAATTTTCAGCTGCTTCAACGCATTACAGATGGGACAAGAACAAGATAAAAAAAACAACACCACCAGAAACAAAGCAAAAACAAACAAAAGGAAAACAAACAAATAAAAATCAAGGCAGGTCAAGAAATTAACAGAAGCTACAATCCTTGGAATACATTGCCCTCTTTTCCTTTTTTTATAATGTCCGATTTTCTATTTATTATCAGTATGTAATTAGGCGATAAGATACCTGCCCGCCTCCCGACATATACAAGCTATTAGTGAATAGCACATCATCCGTAATCACCCCCAATAACAAAGAATCATCCTTGTGTTTTAACAGAATACTGCCACGTACCATCTTGAATTTCTTGCGAACTTTTGACACGATTGTTTGGTAAACTATCCAAATGTTGTGACAATTGTTCCTCTGTTAGTATTGGTAGTTTGGGTGGTTTTGACTCGCTGCACTTCTTCAATTCAACAGCAAGAACATGCCTTACTGTCAAGTAGACTTGCGGAACCTAGGGATAACGCATACGTAATTCAAAGACATGGTAAATCTTCCAAATGCATTGAAGACACACACATGCAAATGTGTTTAATTGATTTAACTACCGTATGACTTAAAAAGATTTAGAGATCAACGTTTGATTTGATATGCTGAATGATGCAATACTTTTAAAACAAAAACATAATGAAAGGCCTTCGAGAGTACTGATATCATTTGCGATACTACAAGAAAATATTACGCCAATTCAATCATATTACAGGAATTTGGAAAAAATAAAAGACATTCCACCTTTTTTCCAACAAGCGGTACTTTTCTCAGATTAGTTGGAAGTCTTGGGCCCGGTTGGCTGTATGTCATTTCACTGGCAACATTGTAGATTTTCTCCTTTAGCTCCTTGATTCCTTGGCCTTTTGTTTCCCGTGCGTCGACTGAGCAGAAGGTATCAAGAATACGACTAAACCTCGCTTTCAGATTTCCAAAAATATTCTCATCTCTAGTTTTCATGTCCATGTGGGTTCTGACCAGAATGGCTTTACTCTTTGGAGCCGAGAGCTGCAGGGAAGAATTACCGTTATTGACTTTATGATAAAGATTTCCAGCAAACACAAAACACAATGGCACAAAAAATTTAACTTTTTTGTGCTATGAGCAAATACAGGTGTGCTATATCACTGTGCTATTATTTCTGTTCTTTTACAAAATTTCGATTTTCTTACAAGCCCGGTGTAAAAGTAGATTTAGTTTGCCGGGAACCATAGTCCGGAATGAGCGGGATCCATAGACGACAACGGAATAAACTAAAGCGTGAAACTAATGACGTGTGAACAGTCAACTGAATCGAGTGCAATACCGTTGTATGTAGACTATGAGTCCGGCGGACTATAAAAACTTCTACGCCGGTTTATAATCCATATTTGCCGTCGAATATTCGATGGCGAATACTTTTTGTGACGTAAAAAGTATTCCATGTATTATGAAAGTGGCAAAAGATATTTTGTACGAGATATTTAAACCGTTTGCAGTATCGACAATGGTAGATTATTTTGGTGACGTCAATGATATTAGGACATCAATGGTTTGCCGGTGTGCCAGGAGTAGACTATTTAGGTGACGTCGATAAGGATATTAATGGTACGCCGGTGTGGCAGGAGATATAGTCCGCGGGACTCGTAGTCCACCACCAACGGCGAATAATAGGAGACTCGATTCAACCGACTCTTCACGCAACATTAGCTTTATTTCGTTTTCTTCTATGAACCTCGGACTATGGCCCCAGGGGACTATTATCTCAAAGCGCGCCATTTAATCTCTTTCAACTTGGCAAATATCTTTTCAAGTAGATGTCGAATGCTTTGACGTCACAGAAGTATTCGCCATCAAATATTGGATGTCGAATATGGAGTATAAACCGACCCTAAGATCATTTACATCAAATCAATCTGGAAATAACATGAGCTAGGCATGCATAATATTGGGTTTTTTTAAATAATAAAACAACGTTAAAAAAATCAGAGAGGTGAAAATATCCTTACTTCAATGTTTGCAGCCACTGCGACAGCATCCTTTGATTTTCAACCACATTGTGAGTACCATCCCATACAAGGAGAAATAGCGTATAAGGTGTAAGAAACATCTGATGAATAACACTGTAATCCGATTCACCCTTGAGATCCCAAATGGCAAAAACGATGGCTGTATCTTTGCCCTGTGTAAAAACAAGAAGGAAAAAAAAAACGCCGAGCCGTAGAAAGTAAAATTAATGTAACTATATTGATTCCGCTCTTGTTGTCATCTTTTGGTCAAGTACAAGCACCTGTACTTTCAATTAGTGAAGTCTTGCCTGCGTGTTCAATTTAATAATTTAATCCAGTAAGATATATATCCATCAATAACAATGCGGTTCTCGAACGCGATTGGAAAAATGTGTAGCATTTGCAAATGGCTTTAGATGTCACATAGGGGACAATGGACGTCGACATCCGAACATTCCCAATGAGTCCTGGCCAGTGGTTTTTCTGAGGATCAAATCGATCATAGGCTTGAAAGTAAACAATTACGGTACTTGGGTCAATGTCACATAATGTCATTAAAGGTTAACCGCCTTGTAAACTACACGTCTTCGCTTAATGTTTTTTGAGCAAGGTAGTGGTCATAGGTGGTCGCAAATGAAGTGTAGGGCACTGGAAAATAGCGATATATTTAAAATAAAAATAAAATATCCAAAACAGACATTAATAAGAAGGCTACAGACATCCCGGTAATTTTGTAGGGTATGTGTTTAAGTTTGCTAACTTTAAGACATAGTGTCTATCACATGAGTATCATAAACGTCACAGACCGGTCAAACAGGATGCATGCCATGGGAATCAACTCCGGGGCTGTGTTTTTTCTTGTGTTTCAACGGCATTTCCGCGTCAGCTGAATAAATGCCGCCGGAGTCATTTTATTATAAAATCGTTCTATTTACCCCAAGGGCGCGGATTTGGTCGTAATCCTTTCAGGTGAGGACTAATGTATATAAAGCTTTCCAACCATGCCAAAACTATCTATTTGAATAATCTCGAGGCGTGCATTATTTTCAAATGTTGCGTTTCTCTTTAAAATTTATTGTATATCAAGTACATTTTACCTAATGTATATTCAGCATACTCTGGGGTGAAAACATATCAATAGTAATACACTGATGAGTGTGCTGAATTGGAGTCCGAATTTCATTTCAAAGTTTAAGTGAACGTTACATGGATTTATTGGTATAAATCCCTATCGGCACATATATATGAAATATCCCTAAATATGACGTACAGATGGTTTTCATGGCATTGGAGTTTCCTGTGAGAACACCATTTTCATGCTTAACTTTCGAAGAGTAGACGATGTACGAAGCCCCCACGTTGATTTTTTACGCGATCGTTTTGCCACAAGCCATGTTTAGTCTTTCACACCAATTGAAAGATGATCGGTGATTAGTCAAGTTCTTGCTGTATGAAAGACATCGCGTTTACTTTTAACATTGAATTAAAAACACAGCTTTACATTTAACGTTTTCCTTTAAATTCATCAATTTACAAATGGCATACTTTGTGCCTAATATTTTATAAAATGAGCCTGGGATGTCGTGAGCAATATAGTTTTTTAAAATAAAATTATGAAACTCTTCATATACAAAGAAGCGCTACTCCGTACATTGAAGTATCGGAGATTGCTGGAACCGCGCCTTCAGTGGGTTTCGATCACTGATCTCTATACAATGGATTGGAACCGGGCTTCGTAATTGAGGCACTGACGGCCATATTGGTCATCCACAAAGAGCCCAAGCAGGGTTAAGAACTGGTCATTTCTACAAAATTTGTTCCCATTGAATATGGATTACTACAGAATCAGGGCAATCATTGCGCTCATTGATGTGCGCGTATGGGATGGCCTGTCTCTAAAACGTGCATTCGGGATACAACTTCTGTAAATAGGTGTCTCTGGAATGCGATTGTGTTCGGTATACCAAGATGTCCGCCCGTTGCTCCATTCATCTAATATTATCTGTTGTTTAGCCATCCATTGTATAGAGCTCAGTGGTTCAGTGCGACTGCGATAAAACTCATAAAATTACGCGACCCATTTTCAAATGTCCACGTTTCCCCGTACATTTTTCATGGATTGTTATTGTTTTAGGCCAACTAAAAACCTTTGTTAATCACAAAATGATATCTAAAACACCCCTCTTTACATTTTTCTCAATCACTGAGGTTTAAAAAGTGTAGCTTTTTGGCATCAAAAATTTAACTAACGCACTTCGCTCCATCCTTTGTGTGCTCACGAAGTTCACAAGGATTAGGCTTATGGCAAACTGCTGAAGTCACGTGATATATTTTCGCTGGCTTCTGTTTGGTATTGCATCGGCCGGTTGTAACTATACCACAGGGAATAACCTGTACTCCATGATTGCTGTACAGTTTGTGTACATTCAGGGCCGTACGCAGGATTTATTTTTTGGGGGGTGGGTGGGGGCTGCTGGAATTCAAAAAAGTGGACTTTTTCGAAAAGTGGACTTTTTTTCGGTAAAAGTGGACCAACCCCCCTAAAGTATGGTCCTTTTTGACTTTTGAACATTTTAGCACCAAAATGTGGACTTTCGTGACTAAATTTCCTATTTTGGCCTTTTATCAACAATTTAGCAAAAAGTGGACCCTTTTCCCCTTTTGTCGATTGGGAGGGTGGTGGGCGACCGCACCCCCCCGCTGTACGGACCTGTGTACATTTGTCGGAATAAATCTCGATTTTTTTTCTGCAGGAATACTCCAATGTCCATGAAAACCATCTGGTACGTTTTAATTTAGGGATATTTCATAGGTGGCCGTAGATTGCTACCCATAAATCACTTTATTATACTTACAGAAGGTGGTGAATACTAATCAATATTCTTTCGGTTTAATAGCTAAATAGATATAAAACACTACTAGTTACTAGTTACTGTTAGTAAACAGTTTTCCATGCATATAAATACTAGCCTCGATTGTCATTGGTAATGACCACCTACACACACTTGCCATAAGTTTGCCACATGCAGAAAAGCAATTATATTCCACAACATTGATTTAAAATTGTATCAGGAGTCTTGACTACACATTACGTAATTATTGTCAAAGTGGGATTTTTCAAACAGATACGTTTCCCAGAATCGAGTCGTGCAACTAACGTTTAATTTGATTTTCTTTATCCCTTAATAAGGCGGGTTAAAGAATGCTGGCTACTGATAATGCCGATTGCACTCCAGAAGGAGTACAGGCAGAGGAACGTCGAAATGGCTTCCGAATAGTCGCTAAATACTTTACGAGTTTGTCATGTCTACTCTAAATGTTTAGGGCGAAAATTGGTGTTGCTGTATGGCCGGCGAAATGAGATAATGTCAATAAAACGATTGGAGCAACGTTCACCACCGGTTGGACCTCGGGGAAAGTTTAATGGCAAGAAAGGCCCCGTGATACGCCTGAAACACTATGTAAATGGCACCGTTTTGACATTGTTGTGTTTGTCATGTATTTAAACGCGTAATTTACACATGATTTTACGTAAACACGTGATTTACATTAGAATTGAATTTTCGGTGTCTCGATTCTCTAATTTTCGAGACCACTGTCTTCCATTCACTTTATCTCGTTTCCGGTCCACAACAACCACCCTGATTTTCTCCCATAAAATTTTAAGTAAACCCTATATGAACCCGTCCAATCCATTAGTGGCTGTTTTGAAGCCATCTCTTTTGTGTCTGTTTCCGTATTCCTTCTGGATTGCAATCGACAATTTAATCGTTTTGCTGTTCCTTTTTATCCGCCATATTTAGGGACCGTGACAATCAAATCAACGTTTTTTTACTCTCTTGGATTTGGGGGAATAACTCTGTTTGAAAAACACAACTTTGGGAATTTAAATCGTATTGAGTTAGTCAAGAATCCATATTATAGTTTGAAATCAATTTGTGATTATTATTTCGTTTTCTGCATGTTGCATCTTTTGGCCATTTGATACTTTAGTAGCAAATCTGCACTAGAACGAATTTAGTAGTCCATATTGTACAACTAAACAGTGGTAAGTCTCTGTAGTTTAGTTGAAACTCAAAACAACTATATATGTCTGCCCTGGCACCATGTGCAGCTTCTTGCCTAAATTTATCAGAGAAGTCAACAAACAAGCAATGTTCGACTACGAAGTAGTCGAATACGATCTTCAATCTCATCCAAACCTAATTATGAAGTAATCTTTGGGAAGGGCTTCGAGACGACATCAAATGTCACCTGGGGTAAACAAGATCACATCTGACCTAACATTCATGGTTATACCTCAATGCTTTGCAACTTCATTTGCTAGACTAGTTGGTCGAATGTTTACCTGTTTTTTCCACTGTGTATCCATCCAAAGTGGTTGCTTGATTCATGACGCAAAGCTTTGGTTAACTTCCCATGCTTTTACATTGACTCCATTCTCGTTGCTCATCTTCTGCCAGTACTCCATTCCATACTAGTCATTAGTGAGTTCTTGCCCGAATGCTACAATTATAAAAGAGCAGCCTGGATATAAAACACATTTTTGTTAACTATTTCCAAATGATTCCACACTCGTAAACCTAAAAGGCATATTTAAAATCCATTTCCTCTTTCAGCTGACCGAGATGAAATTCTCTTTGGTCGACTGTTACATTTTCCCTGTTATTCTCTAATTAATCTAACTAATCACCTAAATCTTACCTTATTGAAGGTAGATTTTTCGAAACCCAGGGCGTGGCAAAGACAATAAATTCCTTCCGTCTTTTTTATTGCAGCTGCAGCAGGTTTTTTTACATCCAGGTTGTTTCTATCAGATATGGCACTTGAAAGTTTCTCCAAGAGCATGCTTAATCACGTGAATCCTTGGATTAAACTTACTGAAAGCTGAGTACCAGCACATATGAGTGAAATTAACATCATGATTCCTAATAATGTCACCGAATGGATGAGTATACATTATGAAACCTTGCGGGCCTACCATAGAGTCCCTGCGGAACAGAGTAGTTGAAAATATGCTCATGGGTCATTGTCTTGTTACTCGGGTACTCGGTCAGTGAGATATCGAGGGTTGACAAACGTAAGGACGACTCACTTTTTGGTGATTTTAATGTTTTGGTACCAAAAAAAAAAAAAAATCGGTAACACCTAAATCTCTGAACAACCATGAACCCTAACTCAATTCTACTTGCCTATTGCCTATAAAGCAAAATAACACTTCACTACATCTCAATGGTGCACACTTATTTACTAACAAAAGCCTCACTCTGAGTACGACCTCTGATGGTACTGTATTTGGCCAAACAATGAGTTAGGCTTCATAGCTTTGCACAATTGCCAAAATTTCAACAGCTTTTAGCTCCTATATCCAACTTATATTGATGATTTCTTTAAAACACTCCAAAGGGATTACAAGGCTTAACATCTGATTGGAAATAATTTGTCAATCACAGGCTGATTGAAGATGTACTCACAGATTAACGTTTTCAGTTACCATCAGAAGGACGTAAACTCAGCACTTAAAAGCAATAGTAAAATGAATTTTTTTAATTCTGCTGTTCTATTAAAATTGTTCTTTGTTTACTAAAGTTTATATAATGTTTTGCTTACATACCATATATGAGCTTTATGAGATTTTACATTTGAGTAATGAAATTTGCTTTTGTTTTAAGTAGAAAAATATTAAACATCACATTTCTCAAAGCAGTATTTTTTTGAGTTAGGCTTTTCTGATTGTGCAACCCTCGATAATGATCTAAAGCAGGCAAAGTGTGCCTGTGATATCAAAAAGATGTTATATACAGCATGCAAACTCAACTCGATATTGAGGGCAATTGTTTTGTAATTAACATTTGCAGAAAATTACTGACGGCTGCTTTATTACTTTTGAACAAGCTGAGAACCGTGCATTTTTGTTTTGATAGCTGTTAATTATCGATCGACGAGACCTAAATCAATTCTTTCAGCTCTCTGAAAAATGTTCCTGGGGGTCCAACAATCATGAGTTTCTCCTCGGTATGGCTGATCATTGTAGTACTTTTCTTTCAGAAGCTGTAGAATTTTAGGCGCGATGGTATGTTGGGGTCCCTCGGTTTCCGTCATAATTCGTTCTATTCCTGCGGGTTTGTTTGATTTGGTGCGGGTCCAGTTTAATGGAGTACAGTCCCGACAGTAAGGCAAGCTTTTTCAGAAGTCGTTCAAGAAAATCATTCCTTCAGAAGAAAACAATAAAATGCGAAAATTATAGTGCTTTGAGTCCATGACATTGGCAGGGATTTAGCAAGCTTTGCAATTTGTACAGTTGTTTCTCAGTCAGGGCCTACGCAAGATTTATTGGGGGGGGGGGGGTTCGTGAATGGTTCAAAAAGTGGACTTATTGTCGGAAAAAGTGGCCTTTTTTTGGTAAAAGTGGCCCCTCCAAGTATTCCTTTTTTGACTTTTTGAACATTTTAAGCACCAAAATGTGACTTTTCGTGACAAAATTTCCTCTAAATTTGGACCTTTTTTATCAAAAATTTTAGCAAAAAGTGAACCTTTTTTCCCCTTTTGCTGGAATTGGGAGGGGGCAAAATCTAAAAAAACCTCACCCCCGCCGCGCGTAACGGACCTGTGTACATTTGTCGGAATAATCTCATTTTTTTTAAATAAAAAGCAAGGAATACTCCAATGGACATGAAAAACATCTGGTACAATTTATTTAGGACTATTTCATTAGTGAAGGACCGATCGCTTCATACCGATAAATGCACTTTAATTATACTTCAGAAGGGGTGATAATAATCAATATTCTTTCTGATTTTAGAGCTACCAGTGAAAACATTCTACTAGTTCTAGTTACTGTTAGTAAACGTTCATGCATATAAATACTAGCCTCGATTGTCATTGGTAATGACCACCTACACACACTGTACCATAAGTATTGCAACATGCAGAAAAAGCAATTTATACTTACAATTGATTTAAAAATTGTGTATCAGTGATTCTTTGACTACACATTACGTAATTATGTTCAAGTGGATTTCAATAGCAGACCTGAATGACGTTTCCCAGATTCAAAGTCGGTGCGACAAACGTTTAATATAATTTGATTTTCTTTATCCCTAAATAGCGGGTTAAAGAGCTGGCTAATGATTGTACTCCAGAAGGAATACAGGCGGAGGAACGTCATAATGGCTGTCACCGAATGTCGCTAAATGAACTTACGAGTTTGTCCAAGGGGGGGTCTACTCTAATGTTTAGGGCGAATTTGGTGTTGGCTGTTGGACCGGAAATGAGATACTGTCCATAAAGATTGGAGCACGTTCACCACCAGTTGGCCTCGGGAAATTTAATGGGCAATAAAAGGCCACTTGATACCCTGAAAACAACTTTTAAAATGGCAACCGTTGAAACATTGTGTTGTTTGTCAAGTAATGTGAACGCGTAATTTACCCATGATGACGTAAACACTGAGTTAGATATTAGATTGTAAATTTCAGGTGTCTCGGATTTCTCGAATTATTCGAAGACCACTGTCTTCCATGGACTTTATCTCGTTTCTCCGGTCACACAACCACCATGATTTTTTCTCCCATAAAATTTTAAGTAAACCCTATAATGAACCCGTACAATCAATTAAGTGGCTGTTTTGAGCCCATCTTATTTGTGTCTTTGTCCGTATTCCTTCTGGGAGTGCAATCGACACGTTATCGTTTGCTGTTCCTTTTATCCGCCATATTTAGGGAACGTGACAATCAATCAAACGTTTTTTCACTCTCATGGTTTGGGGGAATACATCTGTTTGAAGAACAAACCGAATATAAATACTGAGCATTTACAATTACGTATTTGAGTAGTCAAAGATCCCTAGTATAGGTTGAAAAATCAATTTGGGGGTGATTAAAATGAATTTCGTTTTTCTGAATGTTGCAATACTTTTGGCCAGTGTGTAATACGTTAGTAGCAAAATCTGCCACTAGAACGATTTAAAGTAGTCCATATTGAAACACTAAAAACAGTGTGAGTCTCTGTATTTAGTTGGAAATACAAAACAACTATATAGGTCTGCCCTTGCACCATGTGCAGTCTTCCTTGCCTACATGTTATCGAGAGTCACAAACAAGCAGTGTCCGACGAACTACGAGTAGTCTAATACCGAGCTTCAATATCATCCAAACCTATGATAATAACTTGGGAAGGGCTCGAGACGACATCAAATTCATCTGGGGGTAAACAATCATCATCGACTATTCATGGTTATACCTTCAATCTTTTGCAACTCTTGGCAACTTCATTGGCTAGACTATTGGTCAAATGTTTACCTGTGGTTTTCCACTGTGTAATCCATCAAAAGTGGTTGCTTGCTTCAGACGCCAAGCTTTGGTACTTTCCATGCGTTTACATTGACTCCATTCCGCGTGTCATCTTCTGGCCAAGTAACATCACTTATACTAGTCATTAGTGAGGTCTTGGCCCGAATGCTACAAATAAAGAGCAGCACTGATATAAAAAAAACTTGTATTGTACTATTTCCAAATGATTCTCCATACACTCGAAACAGAAAAGGCATATTTTAAAAATCCATTTCCTCTGTCATCTACGAGATGAAATTCTCGTTGTTCACTGTTACATTTTCCCTGTTATCTAATTAATCTAACTAATCACCTAAATCTACACCTTATTGAGGTAAGATTGTTTCGAAACCCAGGGCGTTGCAAAAGAAATACAGTTCCTTCCGGCTTTTTAGTCATCTGCAGCTGTTTTTTTTTGACATCCGGTGTTATATCAGATATGCAGCTTGAAAGTTTCAAAGAGCATTCTTACAATCACCTGGTAATCTTGGATTCCAACTTACTGAAAGCTGAGTACCTCAGATAATGATGAAAGTTAACATCATGGATTCCTAATAATGTCACCAGATAATGCACCGAGGACGAACTGGATGAGTATGCATTATGAAACCTTGCGGGCCCTACTAGAGCCCTGCGGAACCAGTATTTTAAAATATGCTCCTTGGAACATTTTCATTTTTTACGCGGGTACATACGGTCAGTGAGATATGATCTAAGAGTGCAAGAGTGTGCCTTGAGAATCAAAAAGATTGTTATAAATTGCGCAATGCAAACTCAACTCGATATTGAGGGCAATGTTTGTTAATTACATTTGCAGAAAATTACTGACGCTTTTTTATAACTTTTGAAACAGCTGAGAACCGTGTTTTGTTTATAGCTGTTTAATTATCGTCGCGAGAAACCTAAATCAATTCTTTCAAAGTCTCTGAAAAAATGTTACCTGTGGTCCAACAATCATGAGTTTTACTCCTCGGTATGGCTGATAATTGTAGTACTTTTCTTTCAGAACCAGTAGAATTTTAGGCGCGATGGTATGTTGGGGTCCCTCGGTTTCCGTCATAATTCGTTCTATTCCTGCGGGTTGCTTGATTTGGTGCGGGTCCAGTTTAATGGAGTACAGTCCCGACAGTAAGGCAAGCTTTTCAGGAAGTTCGTTCAAGAAATCATTCCTTTCAGAAGAAAACAATAAAATGCGAAAATTATAGTGCTTTGAGTCCATGACATTTGCAGGGATTTAGAAAGCTTTGCAATTTGTCATGTTTCATTAAGACCTCAATTAATTTTGTTTGCATGTGTAAATTTATTCATCCAACATAATGTAAAATGATAGATCGATTTATGGTACCAGCCTGCGGATAGCATAAATCCAGTTATCTCGACACGGTATTGCCTTTTTGTTCGTTGCTCGTGTTAACCAATCATTCAGCGTCGTGCTTATGACGTTGTGTATTGTTCTGGCCTGTTTCTATTTACTCCTGTTCGCGCCAGATTCGTCACTTGGCTTTCTCAACCGTTTCATGCGGTCAGACATTTTTATCCCTCCCACCGCTCCCTATTTTTTTTCATTTAATTTTGTGCATAATTACTCGTTCTCTAGGTTTATCCACTATTGAGCTTTAGCCGCTCTTTGAGTTTCAGAATTCTTAGCTGTTTCGGCATGAATTATCCTTGTTGTCGTATTCTGCGCAACATATATCAACAATTATTCATTCTATTTTTGGCATGCTCATCTAGTAAATTCATTTTGGCTATTATGTGCATTTATGTCATTTTTTCTAACACTTTCGTCTCTGCGTCAGGAGTGTAATTATTGTCTCGTTCTCTAGGCTTCATCTACTATTGAGCTTTAGCCGGTCTTTGAATTTCAGAATTCTTAGCGCTTGAATTATCCTTGTTGTCATATTCTGCGCAACATATATCAACATTATTTTGTTCATTCTATTTTTGGCATGCTCATCTAGTAAATTCATTTTGGCATGTAAGTGCAATTATGTCATTTTTTATTTTTTTAGCACTTTCGTCTCTCTATCAGGAGTGTAATTTGCTATACTCTCTGCTATATTTCAGTCGTAATTCATATAGCTATGCCAATTATGCAATTCACTTTCATTCTGGCCTGACATTAAGTGAATTTTCACACATTAACAATTTCAAGTATTTAATTTAACAAACCTTTGTTTGGGTTTTGATGCTACACTACTAATATTATAAAATATTGACTGCTCATGGGGAAATGGGTACAAAAATACCTACCCGAGTGACTGGAGACCGTGGGCCTACTCTTTTCCCGAGACCAAGGTCGAGGGAAAATGTAGGCCCACGGTCTCCAGGCACCGAGGGTAGGTATTTTGCACCATTCCATGAATATAGAGCAGTCAATCTTTTGTTTTATATAACTATACAATATTCTGTCATTTGAAAAACTTGCTCGTCGAGATCAGCTGCCACCACCACTTCTCAATCCTACAATTCTTTGTCAAAAGTAGTTGGCACAACCTTGTTGGAAATCAGCTCTTTAACATTGACATAATCGGGGCGGCCATTTTTTTTGAAGGTAACGAACTGTGAACTTTTTTGGTATCATCTTGAAGCCTTTGCTAATCCCCGAAAACCTCCCCCTTTTTCCCCACCGACAATGTTGAGTGTTGTTCGGCGGCCCTGTAACACAATTTCAGTTCAACTTTGTTCCGGGGGAGATGGGGGACGATTTACCGTACGGTAAGAAAGTGTGCCAACACTTTTGTCCCAGATTGGAGCCTAAGCCCTAGTCTCATGGTCTATTCTAGTCTAGTCATGGTTCAATCAATCGCGGCGATGGGATGGGGCGATGTGGAACCAAGCAGGGAGAAAAGTTCCCATAAAACGAACTCATTTCCCCGTGATGGGGGAATATTAGCTTTTTATGGGGACTTTTTTCCCCCGCCAACTTTTGGGGAACTAGCCAAAATATTTTATGTCATATTTTTTTTATATAAAAAAGATAGAATATGAAATCGTCTTTTTATGTGTTATATAAACGTGCTAACTGCCGTGTGTTTAATACCTCTCTTTTCTGGTGGGACTTAGATTAAGTGCTATTACTATATACTTTGATTGCCATCCTGCTCAATAATAAAGCTTGATTTGATACGATTACCATGGCTGTTCTGGCATGGTATAAATTTTGTTTTGCTGCTCATAATGTGAAGCGATTATAAGATATGGCTTACGTACGTTGTGTAAATTAATATGGTGTTATTGACTATTGATGTGTTAGCTTGACTGCTCATGCCTTATTTGACCCATGATCAATTGATTTATATATTACTATTGATGTGTTAGCTTTTCGCTCATCAATGTGTAATTTGGCTTTCTCTCTCTTGTAATTGAATGGTTTAATAGATAAATTTGCTGAGATACTCCTTAAATGGTCTTGCCTGCCGCTGACCACTTTGATAACACAGTTGTAGGCCGATGCTATTTGAATTAAAAATCGCATGAAAAACTGATTTTACAGAATATAAACATTATGTTTTTAGTTTTTTTGTTAATTATAATAATTATTGTAAGATTTGAGAATAAAATAATTTATATAGCAGCAATAGCAAGGAATAATTGGAAAAATATTTAAAAGTTATTATTTTGCAGATTTATTCGCTCTTTGGTGCGATTTTCGCCATTTTGCGGGGAGAGTCCTCAACGGAACATATGGAATAGGGCATTTACGCAACACTGCGATAAGGTTCGATTTCTCTCTAAACAAAACCATTGATCTTACAAGAGGTGAATGTATTATTATGTAACACCTCATTTTTGTTATTCCTAATAAAATTTTAAGGCTCACTGTAAATGAACGGGGCCTTACAAAGAGCGAATTATATTAATAATGATAAATCAGAAATATTGTTTAATTTTGGTTTCTCGTGTAATTCATTTTGATAAATTCTACTACTAACGATCACAGGGTGATGAAACATAAAATACAATAGAAATTTCACAACCTGCTATTTTAATGACATCAATTTGCTGACAAGCTACTTGAATTTGCCTGCAGGCACCAAACCTAATTATGCCTACAGTCACCAGATACTGGACCTGTGGAAGTCCGGATGGAAAAACTAATAATCAAATAGATTTTTGTGCTCAGTAGTCAACGTGGAATTGTGGAGGATGGTTCTTGTCATCACGAAAGTCGATATAGGCAGTGACCATAGGATTCAGAGCAAGATAACGGATAACAGGAAATTAGCAAGACAGGACTTCTCAATAATCAAAAGGAAAAACAAACTTAACAGTCTTAACTACTGAGAGGAACACTCGAATTTGAAGCGGATATGGGTACAAATATGAGCTTATAGCCTAAATCCCATAATTTAAAGGAAATAGCACCAAGGGAGAGAACATAACTGACAGGACAAGGCAAATTGAAGACTTGATAAGAAGAGGAAGGAACTCAGAGAAATAGAGAACACAATCACCTAAATCACTCACTCAGAAAGTAGAATACTCTGAACTAGTTAAAACAGAAAAATAGAAGAAAAAAAGGACCCGACAAAAAAAAAAGGAGCAAACTGAAACCATCCTGGGAAAGGACCAAAGCATGAACATTAGAAAACAAGACTAAGTCAAATGAACGAAAAGAATGGAACTTCTGCAGCGAATAAATTTTGAATATGCAGATTTCTATCAAGAGCTCTACAGCTCTAAGGCCGTGGATACTACTTATTAACAATAGCAGTATACCTGAGACATCACCTGATGACTCTGAAGTACCAATATCACACAGGGGCAGTGGAAACAGATAAACAATTAAAACTATGACATCTCCAGCGACATACCTAACTAGGAAGTGAGGTGATCAATGTTACAACTGTTAAACTATACGACCAAATCCTCAGAAGCAGAAATGGGTGTGAAATAAAGGAATCAACAAAAATTAATTTTTCCTCCACAGGAAAGGAGATAAACGGACATTGCAAATTACCGGCCGATAGGTTTACTCTCGCATGTATACAAGATTTTCACCGGAATAATTCAAACCCGTATCCAGCGAGTACTAGATGAAAACCAATAGAGAGAACAAGCATGATTTAGAGGAGGATACTCGACTTTTGACCATCTTCATGCCTTGAATCAGCTGATTGCGAGGGCAAATGAGTATCAGCTAAATCTGTGTGAAGGGTTCATCGATTACGAAAAGGCTTTCGACTCTGTTGAACACTCTGACTTGTTTGCTGCACTAAGGAAAACTTGAGTAAATGCGACAAAATCATAGACGACATTCTATACAAATGCAAGTGCGTCAATCTACTGGGACAATGATGTTTCAAGACAAATTCACATAAATAGAGGAGTGAGACAGGGGGATACAATATCCCCAAATATCTTCACAACAGCTATGGCTTTTCATGTTTTCAAAAAAGCTTGACTTGGAGAAACATGGAATTAACATAGATGGGAGTGGCTCACAGAATTACGATTTGCCGATGATGTTGCTCTGCTGACAACATCAGCCAAGGACATAGAGAGTCAACTAAATGGCTTGAATACAGAAAGCACGATGATTGGTCTAAAAATACACAAAGAAAAAACAAACTTTGAAACCAACGAGTCCATTGAAATTAAACTAGAAAAGATTGAAAGGATGGAGAGCTACAAGTATCTTCGCCAGACTGTAAAAATGGAAGACACCACAAAAGAGGAAGTCCTTATAAGGATAAATCTGACTGGTCTTGCTTTGACATGATTTGCTGTACCTATTTTAATTCATTTGGTTCGGTTTTGCCACTTTGTAATGATCCTTACCCTCTTTCGTCTGATGCAAGCCACCATATGCTAAAAGTGCTATATTGCGAATGAATGGACAGGAAGGGGTACCATGCATTGATTATACCGTGTGTCCCAAAAAAACACGCAACACTTGGTGGCAGGCACCATAAGTTTTGAACAAAAAGCACGTGACTACTTATTCTTTGTTGTAAGATAAGATGGGACTGTTAGCTAATATCCCTGAAAGGTTCATAAAGGTAGAGTTAATAGTTTTTAAGATATGACCCCAACAACCAAGTAACCCGCAGAACCCATTTTACAAAAATGAGGAGCTGGTAACCAAAAGACTGGCAATGAAGAACAGAATGGCAAATACAATATTGATTGCAATCAACATTTACTTGCCCAAATTCTTGCAAAACAACTTCTACTGGGTCAAATGACTGCATTTACATAATTATTACTTAACTGATAATGATGAAACATTAATTTATTGGTGATAAAATATGTTTCAAGACGATATAAAACTATGACTAAGTCATCGACAACTCCACATTACATAAAATGATAAATGCGTAGGGCTGCCACTTGCTTGTTACTGAAAATAATGTTAGATTCTCAACTTCTTGAAAGTAAAACCTATGTTTTCAACACAAACTTAATAAAAATATCAGTATCAGTATTCTGTCATTAAATTTTGGGTTAAGATAACTCTTTGTGTGCCGTCACAAAATTATGATAAATGATTTGCTCTAATACAATGCTTATTTGGACAATACGAAGAGTTTGTTGATCATACATTCCTAATTCGATCTTTCAAGTGTGTTTAGCTGTTATTACCAATGGAAACATTCATATGTTAATACATTAATATGTTAATATGTTAATATCTGGTGCAGTAGCTGTCTTTAAAAAAAAGGCAAATGGTGGTTGGAATTAGAGATTCATATTGGTGGTTCTGGGCGCAAAACGTACAGTGCCGTATTTGTAGTTAATAGCGCCTCAATTTGGTTAAATGGGTCCTGCAGGTTACTTAATTTCTGGGGTCATATCTTAAAAAATATTGACTCTACCTTTATGAACTTAAAAAAAAAAAAAAAAAAAATCATAAAGGTAGAGTTAATAGTTTTTAAGATATGACCCCAACAACCAAGTAACCCGCAGAACCCATTTTACAAAAATGAGGAGCTGGTAACCAAAAGACTGGCAATGAAGAACAGAATGGCAAATACAATATTGATTGCAATCAACATTTACTTGCCCAAATTCTTGCAAAACAACTTCTACTGGGTCAAATGACTGCATTTACATAATTATTACTTAACTGATAATGATGAAACATTAATTTATTGGTGATAAAATATGTTTCAAGACGATATAAAACTATATATGGAAACATTCATATGTTAATACATTAATATGTTAATATGTTAATATCTGGTGCAGTAGCTGTCTTTAAAAAAAAGGCAAATGGTGGTTGGAATTAGAGATTCATATTGGTGGTTCTGGGCGCAAAACGTACAGTGCCGTATTTGTAGTTAATAGCGCCTCAATTTGGTTAAATGGGTCCTGCAGGTTACTTAATTTCTGGGGTCATATCTTAAAAAATATTGACTCTACCTTTATGAACTTTTCAGGGATATTAGCTAACAGTCCCATCGTACCTTACAACAAACATTTAGGTAACCACGTGCTTTTGTGTTCAAAACTTTGGCGCCTCCTCCAAGTGTTTCGTTTTTTTTTTTTGGGCCCAAACGCGTATACCTTATTACAGCATTGATTCGGATAAGCTCATGCGTGTAGTAGACATTTTCCACCAAAAATTGTGAAGCGCGATTCCCGATTTGTCAATACACCTTAATCGAATTACGTATGAAATCGATAAAACTTACCCACATAGATCCAATGTTTGAAGACTTGTCATGTCGCATATTGCCATTGGGAACCCTTGAAGTCGATTATAGCTCAAATTCAAACTATTCAGTTGCGAATTGAAAAGCTCCGGAAAGGTCAAAGTCCGATTGTTACTTCCTTGATTATCAATATCCACATAAAATGTTGAGGATGGTTGTTTTAAGGCTTCATCATCTTTGTTTCCAGACAGTTTGCGCAGCGTGCTCATGAATCCACTTGTTTGTCTTGTTGGTGACCTGTAAGAGTAAGTAGCTCTCAAACTAAATTACGCCATATTTGATTTTTTTTCCCACAAAATTGCATGAACTTATTAACAGACCTCGTGACATCTTCGCATGCCTTTGCTATGGGAAGGGTGGATTAAAGGCTGACTCAGAGAATTCCCGATGAGGGCGCCCTCAATTTTCAAACAAATTGTGTTTTTTGCATGTACATAATGCTTGTCCATATACTAATCACTGTGTGAAATAGCTAAGCTCAAATCAAAGTCCTTCATATAGAAAATCACATCTTTGTTTAAAAATTCCGGATCCGGAAATTTTGTTATACACAGTATCCTATGCCACTGTTACATACACATAAATGTTTACTGCATCAAACGAAAAATCCGATTCATCTCAAACTTTGGAATTGAGCATTCTTGGTGACTATCTTTAGTTCTAGTTGACTAATTTTAATTAATATATTAAAAAATAATATTCTGAAATCTCTTAGTCAGACTTTAAGATCGATGTCATCATACTGAACTTGAAATAAAGTAGATTTTTACCGGCCCAGAGGCGGATCTAGAATCGTCAGATTGGGGATCCACAGAAGATTTTAAAATGCGTGTTATCGCACCGTGTAACTTGATAGTGTAACTTCAATAATCATTGTACCGGCTCGTAACATTTAACCACAAGTACACGATTTTTATCATACATAATATTCTGGATATAAAATACTGTAAATTGTGTGGAAAATATTAACTGTTAACTAGTTGTATTTTTTAAAAAAGTCCAATTTTAAAAAAAAACAAAAATAATTAATATTGTTTCTTTGTTTAGAAGCAAGCAAAATACATGATGTATAGCAATAGTTCAATAAACTAACTAGCTGTGCCAGCGGGTATAAAGAAAATCAATATCTTGCCACCGCCATGTGAGGCAGAACACAAAGGTTGAGAAATATAACCCACCCACTGCAATGGTATAGACTCAACACCTGCTTAGATAATGGGACATTGCCAACAAACAGGAAGTCACTTTTCTTAGCACAGTCGGCAAAATTGAGCAAATGTTTTTCGGCATGTGAGAGTAGTACTATTGTATAGTTGACATATTCAACTTAAGAAAATAACACTGAAAGTTAAAAAAATAACAAAATACTCACAGCTTTATAATCTTGGTTCAAAATAGGTACTACTACACTACTCCGTGAAGTAACCTATCATTACACAATGCCAATGCAGCAGGGGTGGTGCTCTTTTCAGATGTTGGCTGATGTCCTGACATCTATACACACAACTGCTTTATTTATTGACAAGTTACACTGTGTACGGCAATCGGGGTTATTCATCTTTAGAACTCGGAGGAAAGTAAGATTATTGTTGTATCGAATGGACTATCATACGTAATGCCTAACTAGTAACTACGCTACGTGTGTACTTGAGTAATGAAGTTCTGAGAACCAGTAACGGTTTGGGTTGGTAACACGCAATTTTTAACGTCTTCTTTGGACCTCACTCTGATGATTCTAGATCCACCACTGGCTGGTAGCTCTTGCCTTTGAAACTTCATGGTAACAGTAATTGTGAGAAAGATCAAGAGACCGCAATTGTGGTGTGCGCCAGGTTTTCGGACCTGGAAGTGACCGTTATGTGGTGATTTTCACCATTCTTAGATCCATTAGAGCAGTGTACGGCCCAGTGTAAGAAGGAACTTCCTGAGTGTTATTTCTACTTAGATCGAGTGGACTAATGTTTTACTCCAGTAAGCATGGATGTCTGGAATTCACCATATTGTTGCCCTAGTGCTTTTGAGGTTGACCTGAATTGTGTAAAACTTACTTGCAAACCAGTCAATGCAAATATGACAACACTCACTAACGGAAACGGCGGGTGAACAATCTTAACTACCGTAATAACGTCTCTGTACTTTGTTACCTATCCATTGAGAATTACACATTTTAACATGGTGCTGTCATTGCTATCACATTTGACATCAAGGAGCATTCAAATGTTTCAAATCCTGAGGATTGTTCTTTATCTTCTGAATGAAGCCGAGATGAGGCAGGAAATATTTAGGGGCCAAGGGCTATAATTTCACCCAGGTTTGCGGCTTGGGTGGACGAACCTATTCAGATAAACATAATAACAATCTGGGTTAACTTAATTGAGACTGATGAGTGTACAAATATATAAGGCTTACCCTCGGTGCGCAGGGACCACCAAAATTCGCATGCATATCTCTAACGTCCCTGGAGGAAATCTGACAATCACCCACACCACCTGCAAAAGTGAGGATTCTGTATTATTGTTGTCAGATCTAGGAGGCAATTTTCCCTAACCCAAGGGCAAGGGCCTGGGTGCGCTCCGTGATTTTTTTGTCAGGTGGGTTTTGAAGGTTTAATAGGTACATTTTTGGGATAAGGTATCAGATGTGCATGGAGCTGCGATAGAGTCATATACACAACAAACTTTATTACGGGTACGTTTCCAGAGTGATATTTTTAGGAGGAGACACATACAAAGGGCAATGCCATGGTTCCATAATGCTGACATTCTATTGTCCGACCTTCAATCTAACCACAGTTTTCGTCTGGCTTGTATCCTCGAACGGGAATGGCTTCCCATTGGTACTAGACAAATCCAGAATTTTTAGACTTTGGCACTGCCACGAACCTGAAAATGACCAAATACGTAACTGGTTGATACGAAAGACATAACTTTCAGTTTATCATGATGATGTCATGAACACCATACAATGCTACCTACGAATAATAAAGAAATCTTCCTGGCCAGATCTAATTCCAGAAGTATATTAAGAACACGAGAATTATTTTCTAATTCCACTGGACTACTCATAGCACAGCACTCATGGTCGGCTTTCTTTTAATAAATAATAAACTTATACGAAATACTGGTATTTGCCCTTTGTTTTTCATTCAGTGAAATTTTGACAGGCCTAACTGCCGTATTTTGTTGTGCTGAAGAAACAGGTCTTCGAGGCGGGTGGTAGCATAAAGAGTTCTGCAGGAGCTGCTGTTAGCTGGTTGACTGATCGTTAATCACACACTAAGTGTCTGTATGTGATATCAAATCAACCAACACATGTTATAAGCAACAGAATAAGGTAAGTAAAATCTTTCTCATACAGTGGAACACAGTGCCTTTGTACCTACGAACATTAGTGCAACCACTAATCCTTTTCTTAAAGTGGCAATAGTTGGACTTATTTTAATACTGAGGCCCTGACGAAGATAATTCCAGAAAGAAGCGCCCCAATTTTCTCGAACCCCGTTTTTCTACATAGTTGGAATGCTTACCAATGATAGATCACACCTGAAATGAATTCCGAATACGACGTCTTATGTAATAAGATTAGATTTAGGTAGCTTTCTGTCGTGCCGGGCGCCAGAAATTCAAGGCATGGTTTTCTAGGGGACGATTGCGATCTCAAGTTCAAAACAAGGTTTGCTGGTTTCTTTTGTGCTTGTTTGTTCATAAACCTTCGAAACTTCCTCGGTATTGTCTAGACCGATCCATTCAAAATGAGCAGAAATATGACCTTAAAAATTCCTCCTGTCATCTTAAATACTAATAAAGATGACGCGAAAATGATAACAAAACAGCAAAAAATAATACTGATTTTGTGTGTGAAGCTTATATGCTTGTTTTTAAGTAAAAGATATAAACAACAAACAAAACAAAACACAAAGAACAACGGCCTTTTGAGGTCCTATCGGCAGATAAACTCGTGGAGTGAATGCAGCTATCCGGATTGTAATATCTAACATCTTGAACTGCTCGACGACTGAGTTCATGGAGGGCTCCAAAGAAACTGCCCCGGTTCTGATTTAATGTATCGATCCTTAAGCGCCATCGAAACTGAGACAAAGGTCACCGGGGGTCATTATCTCAGAATCTCTGTTTCTGTTTGTTTATATTATTAATGTTATCATATTTTGGACATTCCATATTCTGAACACACAGTGTATAAATTATTTCACGATAAAACATCGAGCTAGGTCTGTGAAACCGACATTTTTTTTAGAGTCATTTCTTTTATAGAACAGCTACTACTTTATAACAAAATATTTTCAACAACCGGGACTTTTCCAATTGGTTCCTCGAGTCGGTGCTGGAATCTTGCTCAATCTATTTCGGACACATTGATTTTTTTCTAGGTACGGCAATCCCCAGAACAGTTTCCCTGGCACGTCCTGGGCAGAGGTTTTTCAGACAGTCAATGTTGACTCGAACTGATGATATTTGTAGGGTGTAGCCAGCTTGTGTGACAGTTTGCCAATTGTTTGTTTTTCCCAATTTGCACCAGTCTCTGTAATTATTATTAGAAAATAGTCCTGAAAATATCGAAGAACATTTTCGTGAGATGGCCTATTTTTCAGACGACACCGAGAGAAATTTGAAATTGGCGGTTTCCAACGGCGCCTTTGAATTACAATCGGGGATGCCGATTGGAAAATCCTTTGTTTTTTTACAATTTTGAACAATGTGCATTTTGGGGCTCTTCACATTCTATTATTTTGTTCTATGCCTAAGTGGGAAAGAAACTGGATGGGCGCGATATATAAGTAATTAATGAGGATGAAGTACAGAATGGAAACAGATTTTAAAAGGCGGGAACGGGAAAAGGGAGACTAGTTGAGAGACAAAAACGAAGAATACAAAACGGAGTAACGAACATGGTAATCACCAAAATCTGCAAACAGTCAGTTCCCTTTGCCTATAATGTCAGTAGTCTAAAACTATGATTCATTCTGAACGGAAACAAACGCTAGAATGCACTAATGCCATAGAAACTGATGCGAAAAGATGATATGACTCCAAGAACCCAAGAGTGCGAAAAAAACGTTAAAGTACTTAGAGGATTATCATATTCCTTAATTATGGAAAAATTTAGGAGAGCTAACAAAAAACTATAACCTTGTCAGATGCATTCAAAACAAGAAATAAAAGACACAAAGAGGCCAGAAAAAGCTTCCTAATAGTCACTAAATGAAATGTACGGATTCGTTAAAGCAATATTAGCACATTTTGTTGAAGGGCGCCCCCAATTTTTCAAAAATTTGGAGATTTTTACACGGTTGCATTGGTAACTGGCTAGTAAACTATACCTGTAAATGGTTAAGCTCGAAAATGTCTATGTGTCACAAACGAAGGAATTTTGTACTAGAATAATTATTATCGGGGATTCCCGATAATACAACGGCTGCTGGAAACGGCCTTCCAATGTGAAATAGCCGGGAAATAGCGCCATGTACGTGTCTACGCTCATCCATTAGTTGTTTTAATAGTTCGGGCAAGTCAGGCTAGAGGTTATTTTCTCGAGGTGGCACTATTTCATCATGGACGGACATAAACGTAGCATTTCTACCTCTGCCGTTAAGTCCAATCTGGGATCCCAATTCTAATTACAAAATCGCTTATTTTGTGATAAATACGCATTTTTTAGCATTCTCAATATCAAATTTTGAAAATTGGGGGCGCTCTTCAAAAATGTGCCCATATTGCTTTAACGGGAAAAATTGGAGTGGTTCTAAGGTGACGTGAATATGATATTATATCATCTATGTATACGTCCACCAAATCCAAGGTCGGCAGGGTGCTGCAGACAACATCTTCAAGCTGGGACATGAAAAGACATGTCCATGATGGCACAAGTCTCTTACCCATTAACATCCCATGAAAGAGAAGTTATTCTTTATCAGTACATTATCTGGGGGGAAATTGCAGACCTTAAACAAGCGGGCTCCCTGGCATTGAAGGCTGCGCAAATGGATGCGAGGGATGTTGTTGTAGAGGGATGAAAGAACAGATGCGGCAGTGCTGAAGTATTTGGTTCTTCATTGCTTCAAGCTTCCTTATAAATTCGGGTGTATCGTAATGTAGAATAGAATCTGTGAAACATGATGCTTGGTGAGGTATTGAAATAAGGAAATACTTTCTGTCACCAGCCATTTTAACAACACCAACTACAAGGTCTAGATACGATACTACCACTATTGTCATATCTTAAATTTGGCAAAATGTGTGCCATCCAGTATGTTAGGGAGACTAAAATTATATACACTCAAGAAGCGTTTCTACACCAAAGATCCACTGTCATTATCTCATTTCACGCAACGGTCCAATTCAACTTGTTAAAAATATATTGCGTTAAAAATCATAAGTGTTAGCAAAATATTGAGCGAAAAATGAATAATGACTATCATCAAAGATATCGATCTTAAGATAGGGCACTCCCTCTATTTTGTACGGCAAACGATGTAACGATTCTACGTCAGCAAATTTACCTACCAGACGCCAGTTGGCGCTATTCCCAACATAGTAAACAGACTTTGGTTTGACACGTAAACACATTTTTTATTTGACGTCAGAGGGGACAAAGGGACGAGGCTGTCGATTTCTTAATGTCCCTGTAATGCTAAGGCAAATCACCACAAAATAACATTCTGTCTTTCCTTTGTCTTTAGGAATTAAACAAATGTGTTATAAATGCTGTAAAATATCCAAGCAACCCGGCGCAAATAGCATGACACTTTTGAACTTCCCGCCATTGCTTCACACAGTGAAATATACGATGTCGTTGATTTTACCTACCAGACACTAGGGGCGTCCTTCCCCTGCTTCCGTTACACAAAAATAGGGGGAGTGTCCTATCTTGTTTAAGATCGATAATCTTTGCTATCATGCATGTTGACCCCCCTTGTTAAGGTAGTGCTATTGCTCTTTGTATCTGTTTGTATAACAATTCAGTGTTCGTATTGTATTGATTTTAGGTCAGAGGGGACAGTAACAGCAATTAAAAACTTACAACATGATTAGCGTTGAATTTAGCTGTGCCTTCCTTGGTCCAAAATTGGTAGAGAAGAATTTTGACGATATCATTATATCCACCTACAAAAAAAAATAAACGAAAATAACATTTGCTAATTTATGAGTATGGAAACTTCAAAAAAAAATCTTTAAAACATATTGCACATTCCTCTACTTAAAGGGTAATAGCCCGATATTATCATTTGAATTTTTTTTATCTTGACTCCAAAACCCCATCTGCAAAGTTTCGCTCCAATATTTCAATCCGTTTTGGTGTGAGAGCTAAAAACATGATTTTGTCAGCCTCATAGAGTACTGTGTAAAATATTGGATTACCTTTCTGAGCAGCAGTAACTGGGTCACAATCCGCCGAGAACTCATGTTGAGAATCTTTGCCGCCTACTCTGCCCGCTTTCAGTTTTTCTATCCAGTATTTTACTACGTCACTGTGACCACCAAGACATGCTTTAGCCATACATTCTTTGATGATTTGTTGATCGTTGCACAAGTCTACGTTAAAATGTCAATAAAACAGAGTTAGGCCTAAAAACTAGAATTTCGCGGTTCTCGGCTTTCGCGCTGGCTATATTCAGAGAATATAAGCTGTGGGCCGCCCAGCCTCTCTTACAAATTGACATCCCGTGACCTTGGTACATGACCTTTGACCCATCACCAAATGAGGGATCCCATGTTGCACCTATGACCTCAAATTGAACTTCAACTTTCAATGGAGGTCAATTTACATTTTAGCCTATTTTTCAACTTACCTCACATGACCCTTGACCTTGTCATGTGATCTTGATATCATCAACATATGAGGGATCCCATGGGTCACTAATGAAAACATGGTTGGGTCAACTGAAACTTAACTTTCAATTTTCTCACTGTCTTGATAGCTTTTATGAATGGTAGTGAAGTACAGATATCTAACTTTGGTCTTGTCATTAATTACTGATATGAAATGTGGGTTGTTTTTTTCATTGATGGATTAAGTGTTAAAACCTAGTCTAGTATTATAAGTGAGATGAGATTAGCTTTTAAAGTTGAAGTGCCAATGGTTGCATATTAGTTCGAGATACATTGATAAGAATGTTATGTAAGTTTGTTATAAAGTGTTGAAAGACCAACACATTTTTACATACCAAAATTACACATTAGTGTTGACAATTGATGAATGAAAACCAGGCAACCGAAACGTCCTTCATGGAGCACGGTGATCCTAGCCCGATATTCACATTCGCACATTCGGATATTTCCCACTTCGGATTATTCGAACATTAACAACATTAACATTCGCAACATTCGTATATTCGTACATTTAATTCCAATTGCAAAATAAAGAATATCACGCCCTCTGTGACAATCTCGACCTTAGAGAACAAAGGTCCTATGCTACGCAAATGTCAATAGTAAATATTTGGAAAGGCCTCAGCCAAAACGGAGCAATTTAACATCATTCTTTTTCTTCATAAATATGATCAGTACATCTACTAAATCACCTAAAAATTGAAAAAATTTTCCCCGATTCGTTATGGAGATAGAGGGCGCTAAACTACCGTAATCTCTAAAAAAGGGCAAATTTGAATTGCAAAGGCAACAGCACAAAAACTGAGTCTGAGTATTCAACATAATTGTTTTTCTTCATAATATGATCAGTACTCTCTACTAACATCACCTAAATATTATAACAAAATTGCCCGATGCGTTATGAGGAGCGAGGGCGCTCTAAACTACCGTTATCTATAAAAAATGACAAATTTTAATTTGCAAAGGCCACAGCCAAAAACTGAGAATTCAACATAATTAGTTTCGTTCAAAATATGATCAGGTCTATCTACTAATATCACCTAAAAAAATGATAAACAAATTTTGCCGATTCGTTATGGAGATAGAGGGCGCTAAACTACCCGTAATCTAAAAAATGGCAAATTTTAATTAGGCAAAGGCCACAGCCAAAACTGAGTAATTAACATTAATTTTTCTTCATAAATGTGATCATACTATCTACTAATATCACTAAAAAATTTTTAATATACCAATGTGCCCGATTCGTTATGGAGATAGGGGGCGCTCAAAAAACCGTTACTCTAAAAAATGGCAATTTAATTTGCAAAAGGCAATAGCCAAAAAACTAGTAATTCAACATCATTTTTCTTAATAAATATGATCCGTACTATCTACTAATATATCACCAAAAAATTATTAAACAATTTTGCCTATTGTTAGGAGGATAAGGGCCGCTAAACTACCCGTATTCTCTAACAAATGGAAAATTTTAATTGCAAGGCCAAACATCCACAAACCTGAGTAATTCAAAATATTTTTTTCTTCTTTAAATATTCTCAGGGCTATCTCTAAATCACGAAAAAATTTATAAACAAAATTTGCGTTCGTTATGGGAGTGTCTTCAGGATAGAGGGCGCTAAACTACCCGTATCTCGAAAAAAGGGACAAATTTTAATTTGCAAGGCCACACCAAAAAAACTGGAGTAAATTCACATATTTTTTTTCTTCTAAAATATTTCCAATTGCTATTCTACTAATATCACTAAAATTATAAACATTTGGCCGATTCGTTATGGAGATAGAGGGCGCTAAAACTATCACGTAATCTTTTTTTATCTAAAAAAATGACAAATTTTTTGCAAAGGCCACAAGCCAAAAACTGAGTAATTCAACAAATTTTTTCTTCAAAATGTGATTCAGGTAATATGTATAATATCACCTAAAAATTTTAAACATTTGCCCGATTCGTTATGGAGATAGAGGGCACAAAACTACCCGTAATCTCTAAAAATGGGCAAAATTTTAATTCGCAAAGGGCCACAGCCACAAAAACTGAGTAATTACATAATTTTTTCTTTAATAATAGTGATATCAGTACTATCTACTATAATCACCTAAAAAATTTAAACAATTTTGCCCGATTCGTTATGGAGATAGAGGGCGCTAAACTACCGTAATCTCTAAAAAATGGCAAATTTAATGGGCAAAGGCCAGCGCCAAAAAATGAGTAATTCAACATCATTTTTTCTTCATAATATGATCAGTACTATCTAATAAATATCACATAAAAATTATAAACAATTTTGACCCGATTCGTTATGGAGATAGAGGGCGGCTAAACTACCCGTATCTCTACTTACAATGGCAGTTTAATTTGCAAAGGCCACAGCCAAAACTGAGTAATTCAACATATTTTTTTCTTCTAAATATTAAAATGTATCTACTCATATCATCTAAAAATTATAAACAATTGCGCCCGATTCGTTATGGAGATAGAGGGCGCTAAACTTCCCTCTCTTAAAACTGGTAAATTTCAATAGCAATATTTGATACAAGCCACAGCCCAAAAATCTGAGTCATTCAACATGATTTTCTTCTTGACGAAAATGATAACTACTCTCTACTGATATCCTCTAAAAATGATGAAAAATTGCGCATGATGCGTTTTGGAGATAGAAAGCGCTACACTTCCCCTTCTCTAAAAACTGGTAAATTTCAATTGAAACAATATTTCAAAAGGCCAAAGCCAAAATCTGAGACATTCAACAACACGTTCTTTCTCGATGAATATGATCGGGCTTATTGGATCTAATTGTCTATGTCTAATTATGTCTAATGTATATAAAGGCTTTTACAACCATTCAAAAAAAATCAATTTTGAAAAATCTTGAGGCGCACTATTTCAAATGTTCCATTGTCTCTTTTTGGGCTTCAACCTTCTGTACACAAAGCCCAACATGTATGTAATATGAGGACTCAAACAGGGATAAGTGATCACCTTGTTCTCCTCTTTGATTTGAAATGAAACAAGAGGCCAAAACAAACCACCTCGTAAAATTTATAATTTTAAGAGGCAAATAATGTAAACCTGAAAGCAACGCTCATTGAAAAGAGCAATGAGTTTTTCCAAAGTGATCCTGTACCAGATCGTCGATGAAAATGGGACCTTCTTTAAGAACTGCGTCCTGGATAGTGTCGAGAATTTGTGCCACATCGTATGTCTAGGGGAAAGCAATCACACCCTTGGCAGGATGGTGGAATGTTGGCAGAGGCGGAAGAGAGACAACTGTATATCAAAGCAGGAAAACAAAATCACAGAGACTGTGGAACTCCTACAAAAAGCAGAGAAATCATGTCACCCAACTGATACGTCAATCTTACCATATCTACATGGAGGAGGTACTTGGACCTAGCTTTGATCATAATCCCAAACAATTTTGGTCCTTCAGAAGATCTCAAGACGGGAAGCAGTTGGAATACCCACATTATCGTCAGATGGAAGAGATCATACCACTGACCAGGCCAAGGCTGAAGCTGTGAACTCACAGTTCTCATCTGTTTTTACACGAAGCCTTACTAAAAAGCCTAGAAATCTGACTCGGCCATATCCAGCATTGAGTGACTTAGCCATTGATTACCAGGAGTGCTGAACAGACTGAAAGCAACTCAAACACCCAGTTAAAGCAGGGGGCCATGACAAATGTGACAGCAAAGATATTACATGATTATGCAGAAGAACTGGCACCAATGTTACACTTTATCTACCAACAATCTATTCTGTTTGGCTCATTACCACATGACTGAAAAAGGCCTAGTGACAACCCCCACACAATCTATAAAAAAGGATCCAAAATCATATCCAGAGAACTACAGGCGTCAGCTGACTTGTATCTCTTTAAGATCATAGAGCATATTGTGTTATCCCATGTATCCAAAATCTATCAGCTAACAACATCATTGTTGATAATCAGGCATGGGTTTAGAGAGAAAAGGTCTTGTGAAACGCATTAATTGAAGCTATACAAGATTGGGCTTGAAGTCTAACAGAGTGGACACAAAACTGATGTGCTGGCTCTTGGACTTCAGACAAGGACCTTGTAAGGTCACCCATCAGAGGCTTGCTGTCAAACTATGTGACTATGAAATTAGAGGAACACATAAGTGGATTCAGGGATTTTTGAGTAAACAGGGAACAGCGTGTCACTGTTAACAGCTCCCAGTCAACTTGGGCACCAGTGAGATCAGGGGTGCCACAAGGCTCAGTGTTAGGGCCCACCCTGTTCCTCTTATACAAGCAATGACATAGCTGAGGAAGTAGGCTCGACCATCCGCCTCTTCGCAGATGACAGGCATCGGTTATAGAGAGATCCAGGGAGCTGAAGATCAAGAGCAACTGCAGAACAGATCTTAACACAGTGTTTTCTTGGGCCGATAAATGCAGAGTGAATTTCAATGCCTCACATGTAAACTTCTGTCCATTACTCGCAAAACCAATCCTCTAATTCACAACTATACAGTTTCGGATCAAGTTATTGATAGAACATCGGCCACAAAATTACATTGCCATTACAATATTTCAGTGATCTACGTGGAAGAGCATGTTGCAAAAGTAGATCTTAAAGCCTGTGGTTAAACTAGGAGTCATCGGAGAGAATCTTGGACCCTGCAGTAAAAGATCAACTGAAGGCCTACCAGATCTAGTTCGACCCCAGTTGGAATTGTACTGCGGGTGGAATCCATATAGGAAAATGACATAAGGTCACTGGAAGCAGTTCAGAGGCAAAGCTGTTCGGTTCATCTGTGGAGAGTATGGAAGGTATAAAGTATACACCATACTGAGCCAACTTTGACTGGATCCACTAGCAACCCCCCCCCCCTCGGTCTGATGCAACAGTGTACGATGTTCTACAAAATTCATCATAACGAGTTAACATCCATTGCCTTATGTGTCCAATACATCCTACCAATACAAGATCTAGCCATTACTCAGATTAACATCCACTACAAGCCGTTCGGGACTCCTACAAATACTCCTATGTGAGAACCATACCAATCTGGAAAGGCTACGACTGAGCAGTGGACTGCCACCATCAGCTGCTGATGTTTCAGGCCACAGCCCTCCGGCAGTGAGGCAATACTACCCTGCCACTCATCAGAGTCTGTAGCCAGAGTGCGTGATTTTACTTGCACTTTATTATTTCTGACCTGAACAAGCCCCAAAGCATGTAAATACGGCTAATCTCATGGACAAGTTCTACTTTGTTGGGGATATGCACCAAGAACCAAGTTGCAATCCCGTAAAAATCGTCGATACCGACTCCTATGAACTGATTGTGTATAAGTGAAGCTGTCATGGATCCCCAGTGATACCAAAATAAGTACCAACATCGAGCACCTTCCTTCTATGACGTCATAATGCAGGGCTCTTCAAAAATTTTATAAGTCGATTTTTTGTACCAAACATATAGGAAAAAATTGTATTTGGATTGAAAAATCACACAAGCGATTAATTTAACCAGATTTTTGTCAAATAAGACAAGAAAAAGGTCAATTAAATTAAAAGAAGTGTCAGCTCAATAACATGAAACATTTTACTGATAAGGAGAATTATTGATTCCCATTTATACACTAACGTATCAAGGGGGGCTTCACAAACATATACCACTTTCAACTTGGTCGCTTACCCTATATATCCGCGGTTATAAGTTTTGGGTCAGAAGGTTTTCGCTAAAATGTGCGTAAAGGGTGTAAAAACAATTACCTCACATATGTGATCCATCGAAGAAAAAATGGTATAAAGTCGGAGGGATAAAAGCCACAACATTTTGCAAGTACCCTAGAATATGCTGCAGCAAGCCAATGAATTGGCAGAATATACAGTCATGCAGAGTTGGGTAGTTGTCTCATGTAGCAGTACAAAGTACTCTTGGTTCCAATTATTTACGAATTAAGGACATGGTATGTGGCTACTAGGAAATTCATTACATTTCCTAAGCAGCTAGAACAAAACGTTTGATTGGCTGACAGCCCACCCATAACAGTGTAATGATGATTGACCCAGATAACAACACTATGAGTTGCAATATCCTCATCAACCAAGAGACACCGTTTAGTGGGTTGCACTTGTACCTGCGATTGACATGAACTGATCTCGTGGATTCTAGGTATATATCATACAAAAAAACTAAGGGGTGTGTTTTCTAAATTTACACTTCTGATAGAAGCTATGAACTCTGCCGTCGTAAACTGTCCCCCAGTCTCTGCTCTGTCTCTGGGTTTTGAGTGCACTTGGTTGGGAAGAAATGTAAACAAAAAAAATGTGAAGAATTTTAGCTGCCCACACCTGGACATGCCGGTCGCTAATAACCGCGCCATCTATTAACACAACCCCCCCCCCAAACTTGCCACAGAACGCTTCATTTGAACGGAATAAATCCCAACCGCGAACCAAGCCAAAGACTCATAAGTGGTCGGCTTCTTTCGGTCACCCGCTGCCTTTACTTGGTTCAATCGGGAGTAGATGGGTGAGAGCTAGTGTATTTCAGGCGATTAGCATTTTCATCACCGTGGACCCGAAGGAGGGTCTATGCCATAGGAGTTGATACTTCATTGTCTCAAGTGACAAGCATTGTTTTAAAACCTGTTTCCCGTAAGTTTGAGTTCGTAAATCTAGGTGCAATGGGCTGTGGTTTAAAATATTTAGGATCTATTAGATTGATACCCTACCCACAATGTTCCACTTTGCTGAACAGCCATAACAAGGGGGGGGGGGAGTGGGGTGGAACTCATCTATGAAACGGATATGGCTGTATGGCTGGCATTTCCAAACCATGGTATTTCAAAAAGTATATACTATGGTTATACAATCTCTCTAATAAGAGATGTTTCCTTTGACCTCAAGTATTTACACTAACATATTAAGTACTAAGCATCATCGCTAAACGATGGCGTCTTTTTAAAAAGACTAACTTGTTTTTTTTGACCGGGAGGAAGACAACTAAAAACGTAGGTGCAAAAAAACTGCCTGGATTTAAAGGCAACAGAAATAAACACATGGTGGATTTACATTCATTTACGGCGTCCGGTAAGTACGTAAATCCTTGTTTTCTAAAATGAAAAAAAATGTTTTGCGTAAATGAAACAGTGGGTTGAAACAGCAAATACCATTACGAACGGCTTCATAAGGTTATCATGCAAAAACAGGAAGGGAGGTCACAATACACCTTGGAATTTGCTCTAACTCTACTCAGGGATAATTTTGGGGTAGCGAAGGGTAGGTCACAAACAGAAAATTAAAATTCCTTCCGTTCTCCAAACGGCAAGCCCGTAAAAAAAATTGTGACCGTGAGCAAAATGGGCAATATATATAGTGCCAAAAGGTTGTGGTTGTGGTCCACATTGAAAAGTCGCTAAATTACCCATGTACTGCATGAGGGTGATTAATGTACGAGGGGTGGGGTCCTATATTAGGCATTGGGCAGCCCAGCCAAAAACGGGTGTTCACTACCTAAGAAGGGTACAAATTCTAGACAATACTTTTCAAAAGCTACATGTCTATAGTGTATGAAATGCCATGCTAGGTAATATAAGGGAGTAGCTAGTCTCAGAAATTCAGTGTTTTTTGGAGAGTGTGAACCTTCTCTATGATAAGTGTATACACAATATGGATAATAATAAAACATGATTTGGTTAATTGAATGGTTTGTACATTGGCCTGGGTAACTCCCAACTATCAATTATTAATGTTTTACTGGAATATGCGGTATGAAAGCATAAATATTCTTGATCCTTTGGAAAAGTGTCAGTTAAGCATTTTTGATACAAAATCACGGCATGGGAAATATGTTTGGTATCTTAAAAGAAAAATAATTGCTTTTAAACACATGGTTTTTTATTATGGGGACTTCAAATAACCAATTTGTAAAAGAGATTCGTCTCTTCCCGAGGAGAGCTACTCCCCCCCACCCCCCACCACACCCTGGGTGTAATTTAAATCACTTAGTTAATTTAAGATAAGTAAAGAAAACATACAAGAAAGCCATTCCACGTTACAAGCATTTTGGTAACCAACTTACACAATGCCTCCAAGCTTCCATCCAAAATATCTTTGTTAAATATAGGCATTCCCCGTGTGTGACCTTGACCTATGTGGGGTTTTTGTTTATGGACCTTGACCTCAGAATTTGTTTCTGCTGCTTAGGTAGTGTCTTTGACAAATTTGGTGGTTCATAAGGAATTGTACGCAAATGACTTGTAGATGACCTGTGACCTTTGGGGCACTCAAAAAAACCACTGCTAACAAACGTCTGAAGTGTCCTCCCCAACCTTAATGCTAATATCAGGCCCAATTATATCAAGCATACAAAACGCATGGGCCGAACCAGACGACTCGTAAGACAGATCTCAATCCGGGGGGAGGCACCCTATTTTAGAGTGACGCGTATGTAGGTGTTAAGACCCCCCCCCCAAGTTCAGCATCGTTGTCACCCAATGAACCCCATAGATTTCTTTCAAAATACTACCCAAAGACCCCATATTTTTTAAAATTTTACCATCATCCAAAAGACCCCTATTGGGGGAGAACTTTGAAAATGTTCACCCAGAGACCCCATTAAAAAACAAATTGTCTGTCTTTAACCCAAAGACACAATTTTTGGGTCCCCTGTCACGAATGCCCCTGGGTTTGGAAGCGCCACAGCCTTACACCCATATCCATCCTAACCTTCATTTTACTTTCGGTTAATTAATTGAAAATGTAGTTTTCTTTAATGTAACATTAGTTTATATTAATTGAAACATTAATTATTACATTTATGTATATCGTGAAAAGCTATTCCTCTGATTACAATGACACCAAAATCATAAGAATTGTATGCATCATGGTTGAGTAACCGCATTTGAATACTGGTAGGTCTACAAAAGAAAGTGCAAATTTCAATACCCAGGTAAGGAGCTTCCCCAGGGTTACACAGCTTAAGAAGATTAGATTTGCTTTTAACCTGGGTCTTTGAATAGGAAAAATGTCAAAGAGTGGTATTCAGTATCTCATCATGGCCGAGTATAAAATGTTGCAGAAGGCTCGTGCCATGGGGCAAATTGATGCTTAGGGTTGTAAGCCATAGTGCGGTATCAAATGGAAAAAACAAAATTCCGTGCAACTGAACGGGAAGGTGAGACCCAGAAAGCGGGGACCCGGGCGACAACACACCCAAAACAGGTTGCAAAAAATTTGCATGCACGGTTGTGGGGCAGATCGTAACGAGCAAAATTATTCTTCTTTTCTTGCAGTATGAGGAAGCAGCTTAATATGTTGTAAGCATTGGAGCCAAATCACTGTTGATTGGTTGGGGGTTTGAGAATCTGTGTCCACCGGTGGACGAAAGGTAGGCACTCATTGATGTGATCCGCGGTCTGTGATGGAGAAACCACATTGGCAAGCTGGCGATGGCCGGCAGCCCCCATCAGTGCAATATTGCTATTGAAGCGACCCACTCCTGTACGAATCCGGTTTAAGGTGGACCATTCCTTGCGTGGGAGAGATTGCGCCTGATGTTAGTTCTGTGTTAGGTGTAATAGAGAGTTGATTGGTCTTGGAGTATCTAGCCAGGCAGTATTCCATGTCGTAAGAGTGAATGGGGAAAAATATGGAGAGTTTAGCAGCGTGTCGGCAGAAAGGTCGGCGAGAGGGCACTCTCTGTCTACCGAAGAGACGTGATGAACGTTTCCCTGTCTATTGCCTTGGAAGAAACGACAGCGTTTGGGGGAGGCAGCCCTGATAACGGGGAAGACAAGACTTGTTATCGAAGGCATCAGGCTGTCGTTTTCGGGGACAATATCTAAGGCTGTTGATATCTCTAGTCCTCAATCTGGGACGATATACAGTACTGCAAGACGTCCGGATCGTCAATGAGTAACTTGAGAATGAAAGGGTTAAAAAAATTCAGGGCCGGCCATGAACAAAATCATCAATTTGGGCACTTCCGTTTAACCGAATCCTCTTATTTAAGCAACCCCAAACTGAGTACAGGTCTGAAATTTGGCATTTCTCTTTCAGACTTCAGCTTCAAGGGAATGTCACTCAACCATGAAAATATCAATTTTTTCCTATCATGTGGTGTCTGTACCGAGCCAATAAACTAATCAATTTTCAATTAAATTGAAAAAATACTGTTGAAAAAAAATTCCAATTTTTTGCGGATTATTTCCTTTTCATCGTCGCTTCAAAAGGAACAAAAAAAACCAAATAAACAAAAGGACAAAACAAACTGCTATTGTAACAAGATGTGTTTATTTTAGTTCAACAAGAACTGCTACTATTTCCATGGGTGGCTAGATCTTAAGGTTTCGATATAGCGGGTTGTTGCTCCATTGAAAGAAAAATACGATGACATCAGCATGGAACATTACAATTACCAATTCATAATACATTCTCTTTTTATATAGCAAAAAAAAAGTTTCGGGTGTTGTTATTTGAAATGCCAAGTATTTTATTTGAAAAGTTATCATCCAAACTTGGTGATAAGAATGGTTGCTGTGCTATCTGGACCCTTGGATGAATCTTAACAATTTTTTTTATGCCAAGGGCAAAGTAAAATGGGAGATGGGATAGGATGGTGGCAATAATTTTAGGTAGAGTACCCTGAGTCACGTTGCAGGTCATTACATAAAGATAACCTGCACAGTCTAAGTTTATTAGCGACCAAGTCTCCCATCAAAGTTAAAACCTTCACCCTTGGAAGTGGCAAGTTTCTATGTTATTAGATTACATATAAGGTTTATAGCTAAACACAAATGATAAATCTGGCAGTATGCAAAAAATTCTAAAGTAATGTGATATGTTTTTATTAAATACTTAGGTTCAGAAATATCAATGTTTTCTTTACAGTTTGGGTAACACAAAACCTCTTTTCTTTACTGTGGGGGTAACCAAACCAAAAGGTATTGACCCTTCTTTGAGTCTAAAATCTAAAAAACAAATGAAAACCTTGGCGATTATATGGGGCTATTCGCCCCCCCCCCCCCCCCCCCCCTTGTGTGTGCATGGTTGACGTGTTTCTCCATCCACAGGATTCCGTCATAGCTGAAGCTACATGATATTTATACTTTGTGAAAAAAAATATAATCCTATTTTGATGAAAATTACATACAGGACTAGACATATTTTACCCCTTCTGATTTGACCCTCGACCCATTTTCTGCTGTATCCCCTAACTAAAGGTCACAGAAAATTATGACTGTACAATTTTTAATCTATGGATCATATCAAGAACGTGGTATGGATTTGAAATTGATTGGGTAGTTCAATTTGTAGCCCCTATATGACCACACCACAGATGACCTTTAGTTGACCCTAGCGGACATAGGCTACTCATCTGAATTTTCTAGCATGCCTTTTGTTATATCCCAGGGCTGCCTACACACTGGTAACAAAATCATTTGACCTCTTAGGTAGTTGAAAACCCTTCTTGGCCCAGTTGGACTATATTAGGGACGGAGCTCCCGTAAGGTCTTGGGTTTGCCATTTTAGAAGCACAATTTTCCTTTTCCTTCTTTTCCGTCTTTCCCCTTCCTCGTTTCTTCTTCTCACTTCTCTTCTTCCTTTGTCCTTTCTCTTCTTCCCTTTTTTCTTGCTCTTCCTGTTTTCCTCCCATTTTTGGCTCCCCTTCTCGATTTATTGTGTGTGTGTGTGGGGGGGGGGGGTGGGGGGCACCTGCCCCCACCCCTCCTCCTTGGTACGCCATGATTAGGCGGCGTAAAAAAAACGGGGTAATTTTAGCGACTTTTGCATTTGAGCCCACAAAAGGGGCCACAAAGTTTAGGGGTCATGAAATTTTAGCTCTTCAATTTTGTTTTTTGTGGAACCGGCGGGTCTAGTTAGTGCATTGGGATTTTTTAAAGATTTTCAGCAGCTTTTACCCTTGCCAGTTGTAGACGACCTGGTCAAATGTGAAAATACACGGTTGAGTTCAGTTATTTTAGTCTTTTCAGGCATGGGGGGGATTTTGCCTGTTTTCATGTCACAAGCATTGCAGTTGTGCTTCTAGATATTTAAAGACCCTTCATCAGCATTTACCTTTGCTGTGAAGGGAGTTTAACTTAAAATTAATTAGTCCCTATAAACTGGATAACACTATATTTTCACTTTACGATGGGCCATTTTGACCCCCCCCCATTGAAAACGAAAGGAGTAACATTAAATGCTGAGTAGATACCAGTTGAAAATCCAAATGGACAATACACTTTGTACAATACACAACATCATAAATGATTGAGTTGTGGAGGCAAAATACACGTACCAGCACTTACAAAATGCAAGGTTGTCACCTATATTTATTACCCAATTTTGCTCAAAGTCACAAAGTTATTCGGGCTGCCATTTTGAGAACGGAAAGGAACATTAATTTTCTTTTTTTCATAATTGTATAGTGCGCGATTTGGTGTAATAGTTTTTGCACAATTATCTAAAAAACGTTGAATTTTGGATATAAAAATGTATTACTGACCCATCCATAATGTGGCCATTCGCACAACCTTTAGGTCCAACGCGTTCGTAATTACAGTCAGTAGTACTTCGCTCAAAAGGGGCGTGACCCAAAAAGGGGGCGTGGCCAGTTCGTATTTCGGTGTCAATGAGAATTATGTTACAACCAAATTATTGTTCCTGGACCTTCAGATAGTGGATTCCTGAAGGTTTAGCTCTGGAACATATAATGCTACCAAAACCACTAGGAGCTACTAGAGTAGTCAGGGAGTGAACACCGTTCTTTTCGGTTCCAGAAAGGGCCACAAACTGCCCCTCCCTGGAAACTCTTCCGTTTTTACTGTTTTTACAGAATGTAACATCAAAATGTTTTAAAACTCGTGGAAGTGATTCAGTAAGGGTCCTTTTCATTATGTATTTTTTTCATGTATTATGTCCCTGTAACTAAAAATAGTGTGTTGCAATCTCAATACAATATCATTTACACGTAACTTGTGCTTCACAAGTACCTCTTTATTACAGCCAAATCAAAGCTACTAGTAATCATTTCAAAAGTAAACAAATCTTGACAGAATTTTCAGTGAATTCAGTGAGACTTTGATTGATGCAAAATGTGATACCTTCTTGAACTGCAAACTGCTATTTTGCTAGATGTCTTTTTGGACCGGTTAAGACCCCTTATAATTTTCCAAAGAACATATACGTTATAGTTTAAAGGAATTTACAAAATCCACGGAGTGAGTGCAAAATACATTAATCTGATTCTATACTATTTTGTGACTTTTTGTGGTTAGAATGTATTTGCAATTTGACATCTACAAACTTCCAAGTGAACGTTATTATTATACTGCTGTGCAAAAAAAATCTCGCTTTTTACGTGCTTGTTTAAGAATGTTAATGTTTATTTGTTTGCTTCACTGATTACGGATATGTTTACAGAACACCTACCCCTGTCATTGGAATTCCTTAGTCATTGCAAAATAAAGAATGGAGGTGCCTTACCAAAGATGTAAGGACAGAAAAGGTGTGTAGTTTCTATCTCATTATAAAATCGGATATCATACATGATGCTCTTAAAGGTCCCAGGCCCGATCGCGAAGACTCGTCCCCCGAGGACCCCGATTTTTACCGGGAGTGGTCAACATTTTAGTATCAAAGATTTACCCTGTCCCAAATCTTAGGGCTAAAGGATTTTTAGGTTTGGATGTATGAGCGAAATGTGGATTCCATTGTGTTCGACCAATATTATTTTTTGCACATAATCTTGGATACAATCACGGATTTTTTAGCTCTCACATCAAAATATCGGCGCGAAACTTTACAGATAGAGTTTTGGGTAAAGTACCTTCGATCAAGATGCACACTTCATATAGTTAATTCGGGCCATCCCCCTTAAAGTTATGTCAGGGCTACTGCATGCATGAGTGGGGATTTTTGTTTTGGCACATGATTATGGTAATCACTCTTATGATTTGTTGCCTTTCATTTATTAGCATCAAACTCGTCCATAACATCAACAATTTTGAAAGACGAAGATCGGCCCAAATCTACCGCTTTTCATATCAAATGGCATATACTCGAAGTTTTCATGAACAAAAAATTGGAATTTCACCGAATAATTTTATGGTGTTGTGAGATATAACAAAAAGGTAAATAAAATGCTTATTTATGCAGACGCATATCGCAAGCCATACATGGCCATAACGTATTGGGCGGCAACGCGTTGCAGAAAGTAGCCAACGCGTTGCGACCTTTCTGCAACGCGTTGCGACGTCGGCCAATCAAAATCATTAATTTCCTTGTTCCTGTGACGGTATTTTAAAAAAAATAGACCCAAGAACGCGTTGCTAGATACTTGCA